>JAVTVJ010005386.1:0-12762 GCA_034509425.1 Eopsaltria australis | reverse complement strand
AAATGAGAAAAAATGGGAAAAAATGGGGGAAAAATAGGAGGGGAATTTTGGGCTCCCACCATCATCAACAGTGAGAGAAATGGGGTGAAAAATGGGGAAAATGGGAAAAATGGGGAAGAAATGAGGAAAAACTGGGAGAAAAAATGGGGAAAAAAGGACAAAAAATGGGGAAAAATTGGGGAAAAATGGGGAAAAAATGGGAAAAAATGGGAAAAAAGAGAAAAAAATGGGAAAAAAATGGGAAAAAAATGGGAAAAAAAATTGGGAAAAAAGAAAAAGAATGAGAAAAAAAAATTAGGAATAAAGAAAAAAAAATGGGAAAAAAAATTGGGAATAAAGAAGAAAAATGGGAAAAAAACATCAAAAGAGAAAAAAGAGAAAAAAAAGGGAAAAAAAAAATGGGAAAAACAACAAAAAAGAATTGGGAAAAACCAAAAAAAAAAAATGGGAAAAGAAAGAATAAAAAAAATTGGGAAAAAAAGAAAAAAAAATTGGAAAAAAAAAGGAAAAAAAATTCATTGGGGAAAAAGAAAAAAAATGGGAAAAAAACAACAAAAAAATTGGGAAAAACAAAAGAAAATTGGGGAGAGCAAAAAAATAAAATTGGGAAAACCCCCAAAAATTTGGGGAAAAGCAGGAAAAAAATTGAGGGAAAAAAAATCGGGAAAAACAAAAAAAAAAGGGAAAAAAACAAAAAAAAAATTAAAAAAAATTGGAAAAACCAAAAAAAAAATTGGGGAAAAAAGAAAAAAAAATTGAGAAAAAACCAAAAAAAAATTGGGAAAAAAAAGAGGAAAAAGGGAAAAACCAAAAAAAAAAAGGAAAAATCCCCAAAAGAAAAGAAAATAAAGGAAAAGAAAGGAAAAAGAAGCAAAAGAAAATGAAAAAAAAGGGAAAAAAGAGAAAAAAAAGCAAATTAGAATAAATTTCACCATTTTAGGAACTCCCCCTCCCCCCCCAATTAATTTTAGGGTCACCCCCAATTTTTGGGCTCCAATTTTGGGTCCCCACCCCAAATTTCGGGACCCCAAACCCTTCGGGGTCACCGAACTTCCGACCCCAAATTCCAACCCCGCCCGAGTTTGGGATTCCCAAAATTTTGGGGTCGCCCCCATTTTGGGCCCCACCCATTTTTGGGCCCCCCCCCCCATTTTGGGACCCCCCCCAATTTGGGACCCCCCCCCCCCCATTTTTGGGGTCCCTCCCCTCCATTTTAGGCCCAATTTTGGGGATTTCGGGGCCGCCCGATTTCGGGACCGCCCCCATTTTGGGCTCTGCTCGATTTTTGGGGTCCCCCCCACCCAAATTTGGGGGTCCCACCCCGAATTTCGGGGGTTTTTGGGGTACCAGGGTGGCTTTGTAGGCCGTCAGCGCCTTCAGGTATTCCTTCTTGGCCGCCTCCGTCTTGCGCTTGTAGACCTGGGAAAAATGGGGCAAAAAACGGCGATTTTGGGGCCGTTCCCAACTTTGGGGGGGTCCCTCCCGAATTTTGGGGTGGCCCGACTCCAGAGCTTTGATTCCTGGTGGTTTTTGGGGTTTTCCACCCGTTTTTGGGGGCTCCAAACTCTTCGTTCCTTGACGCTCAACGTTGACGTTCCTCAACGTTGACGTTTCTCAACCAACCCAAAACTCCCCAAATTTTGGGTTTTCTCCCCAAAATTTTGTGGTCTCTCCCAATTTTGGGATTGTTCTCCTTCATATTTATAATTCCTGGTTTTTTTTGGGGTTTTTCACCCAATTTTGGGGTCTCCAAACTCTTCGTTCCTTGACGCTCAAGGTTGGCGTTCCTCAACATCGCCAAACTCCCCAAATTTGGGTTTTCTCCCCAAAATTTCGTGGTCTCTCCCAATTTTGGGGTTGTTCTCCTTCATATCTTAAATTTCTGATGGATTTTGGGGTTTTCCACCCATTTTTGGGGTCTCCAAACTCTTCGTTCCTTGGCGCTCAACGTTGACGTTCCTCAATGTTGACGTTTCTCAACCTACTCAAAACTCCTCAAATTTTGGGTTTTCTCCCCAAAATTTCCTGGTTTCACCCAATTTGGGATTGTTCTCCTCCATGTTTTTAATTCCTGATGGATTTTGGGGTTTTTCACCCATTTTCGGGGTCTCCAAACTCTTCATTCCTTGGCGCTCAACGTTGACGTTCCTCAACGTTGACGTTTCTCAACCAACCCAAAACTCCCCAATTTTGGGTTTTCTCCCCAAAATTTTCTGGTTTCACCCAATTTTGGGATTGTTCTCCTCCATATCTTAAATTCCTGGTGGTTTTTGGGGTTTTCCACCCAATTTTGGGGTCTCCAAACTCTTCGTTCCTTGGCGCTCAACGTTGACGTTCCTCAACATCGCCAAACTCCCCAAATTTTGGGTTTTCTCCCCAAAATTTTGTGATCTCTCCCAATTTTGGGGTTGTTTTCCTCCATGTTTTTAATTCCTGATGGATTTTGGGGTTTTCCACCCGTTTTTGGGGTCTCCAAACTCTTCGTTCCTTGGCGCTCAAGGTTGACGTTCCTCAACCTCCATCACCAAATATTTTTTGCCCAAAATCCCCGTTTTTTCCCCCATTTCCGTGTCCCCACCTGCTTCTGCTCCTCCCCCAGCGAGTCCCACATGGACCCCACCATCTTGAAGCTCTCCCACCCCAAATTTTTGGGTTTTCCCACCCCAAATCCCCATTTTTTTCCCAAAACCTTCGTTTTTTCACACAAATTTCCATTTTTTGCCCAAAATCCCCGTTTTTTCCCCCATTTCCATGTCCTCACCTGTTTCTGCTCCTCCCCCAGCGAGTCCCACATTGAGTCCACCATCTTGGAGCTCTCCCACCCAAATTTTTGGGTTTTCCCACCCCAAATCCCCGTTTTTTTCCCCCAAATCCCTGTTTTTTCCCCAAAATCCCCAGTTTTTGCCCAAAATCCCCGTTTTTTCCCCCATTTCTCCCCCTCACCTGCTTCTGCTCCTCCCCCAGGTTGTCCCACATGGAGCCCACCATCCTGGAGCTCTCCCACCCCAAATTTTGAGTTCTACCACCCAAATTTTTGGGTTTCCCACCCCAAATCCCGTTTTTTGCCCAAAATCCCAATTTTTTGCCCAAAATCCCTTTTTTTTCCCCCATTTCTCCCCCTTATCTGCTTCTGCTCCTCGCCCAGCGAGTCCCACATGGAGGCCACGACCTTGGAGCTCTCCCACCCAAATTTAGAGTTTTTCCACCCCAAATCCCCATTATTTTCCCAAAACCTTCGTTTTTTCACACAAATTTCCATTTTTTACCCAAAATCCCCGTTTTTTCCCCCATTTCCGTGTCCCCACCTGCTTCTGCTCCTCCCCCAGCGAGTCCCACATGGATCCCACCATCTTGGAGCTCTCCCACCCCAAACCTTCATTTTCCCACCAAATTTTTGAGTTTTTTCACATAAATTATCATTTTTTGCCCAAAATCCCCAATTTTTTGCCCAAAATCCCCGTTTTTTCCCCCATTTCTCCCCCTCACCTGCTTCTGCTCCTCCTCCAGCGAGTCCCACATGGACGCCACGACCTTGGAGCTCCCCCCCCCAAATTTAGAGTTTTCCCACCCCAAATCCCCATTTTTTCCCCAAAACCTTCGTTTTTTCACACAAATTTCCATTTTTTCCCCAAAATCCCCGTTTTTTCCCCCATTTCTCCCCCTCACCTGCTTCTGCTCCTCCCCCAATGAGTCCCACATAGACCCCACCATCTTGGAGCTCTCCCACCCAAATCTTTGGGTCTTCCCACCCCAAATCCCCATTTTTCCCCAAAAAATAATAATTTTTTCCCAAAATCCCAATTTTTTACCCAAAATCCCCGTTTTTTCCCCCATTCCCCCCCCTCACCTGCTTCTGCTCCTCGCCCAGCGAGTCCCACATGGAGGCCACGATCTTGGAGACCTCCCCGAAGGTGGCGTTGGGGTTCTGGCCCTTGATGGCCACCCAGGTGCCCCAAATCTTCCTTTTCCCACCCCAAATGCCGTTTTTTCCCCAAAACTCCAGATTTTTGCCCAAAATCCCTCTTTTTCCCCCCATTTCTCCCCTCTCACCTGCTTCTGCTCCTCGCCCAGCGAGTCCCACATGGAGGCCATGATCTTGGAGCTCTCCCACCCCAAACCTTCATTTTCCCACCACATTTTTCAATTTTCCCACCCCAAATCCCGTTTTTTTCCCAAAATCCCAATTTTTTGCCCAAAATCCCCGTTTTTTCCCCCATTTCCCCCCCTCACCTGCTTCTGCTCCTCGCCCAGCGAGTCCCACATGGAGGCCACCATCTTGGAGCTCTCCCACCCCAAACCTTCATTTTCCCACCCCAAACTTTTGTTTTTTCACACAAATTTCCATTTTTTCCCCAAAATCCCCAATTTTTTACCCAAAATCCCCGTTTTTTCCCCCATTTCTCCCCCCTCACCTGCTTCTGCTCCTCCCCCAGCGAGTCCCACATGGATCCCACCATCTTGGAGCTCTCCCACCCCAAACCTTCATTTTCCCACCAAATTTTTGACTTTTCTGTTGCGGTTTCGATTTTCTCCCCAGAATTTTTGTGTTTTTTGCCCAAAATCCCCGTTTTTTCCCTCATTTCCATGTCCCCACCTGCTTTTGCTCCTTGCCCAGCGAGTCCCACATGGATCCCACCATCCCGGAGCTCTCCCACCCAAATCTTTGGTTTTCCCACCCAAATCCCCATTTTTCCCCAAAAAATAATAATTTTTCCCCCAAATCCCCCATTTTTTACCCAAAATCCCCGTTTTTGCCCATTTCTGTGTCCCCACCTGCTTCTGCTCCTCCCCCAGCGAGTCCCACATGGACCCCACCATCTTGGAGCTCTCCCACCCCAAACCTTCATTTTCCCACCAAATTTTTGAGTTTTTTCACATAAATTCTCATTTTTTTCCCCAAAATCCCCATTTTTTTCCCAAAATCTCCGTTTTTTCCCTCATTTCTCCCCCCTCACCTGCTTCTGCTCCTCGCCCAACGAGTCCCACATGGAGGCCACCATCTTGGAGCTCTCCCACCCCAAATCTTTGGGTTTTTCCACCCCAAATCCCCGTTTTTTTCCCCCAAATCCCCGTTTTTTCCCCAAAATCCCAATTTTTTGCCCAAAATCCCCGTTTTTTCCCTCATTTCTCCCCCCTCACCTGCTTCTGCTCCTCGCCCAGCGAGTCCCACATGGACCCCACCATCCTGGAGCTCTCCCACCCCAAATTTTGAGTTCTACCACCCAAATTTTTGGGTTTTCCCACCCCAAATCTCCATTTTTCCCCCAATTTTCATTTTTTTGCCCAAAATCCCCGTTTTTTCCCCCATTTCCATGTCCTCACCTGTTTCTGCTCCTCCCCCAATGAGTCCCACATGGAGCCCACCATCCTGGAGCTCTCCCACCCCAAACCTTCATTTTCCCACCACATTTTTCAATTTTCCCACCCAAAATCCCCGTTTTTTCCCCAAAATCCCAATTTTTTGCCCAAAATCCCCGTTTTTTCCCCCATTTCTCCCCCCTCACCTGCTTCTGCTCCTCGCCCAGCGAGTCCCACATGGATCCCACCATCCTGGAGCTCTCCCACCCAAATTTTTGGGTTTTCCACCCCAAATCCCCATTTTTCCCCAAAAAATAATAATTTTTCCCCCAAATCCCCCATTTTTTGCCCAAAATCCCCGTTTTTTCCCCCATTTCTCCCCCTCACCTGCTTTTGCTCCTCCCCCAGCGAGTCCCACATGGACCCCACCATCTTGGAGCTCTCCCACCCCAAACCTTCGTTCTCCCACTCCAATTCTTGGGTTCTCCCACCCCAATTTTTGACTCTTTGCACCCAAACTTTCGGGTTTTTTTCCCAAAATCCCCGTTTTTCTCCCCATTCCCCCCCCTCACCTGCTTCTGCTCCTCGCCCAGCGAGTCCCACATGGAGGCCACGATCTTGGAGACCTCCCCGAAGGTGGCGTTGGGGTTCTGGCCCTTGATGGCCACCCAGGTGCCCCAAATCTTCCTTCTCCCACCCCAAATCCCCATTTTTTTCCCAAAATCCCAATTTTTTACCCCAAATCCCCGTTTTTTCCCCCATTTCCATGTCCCCACCTGCTTCTGCTCCTCCCCCAATGAGTCCCACATGGAGCCCACCATCCTGGAGCTCTCCCACCCAAATTTTGAATTTTCCCACCCCAAATCCCCTTTTTTTTCCCAAAATCCCAATTTTTTGCCCAAAATCCCCGTTTTTTCCCCCATTTCTCCCCTCACCTGCTTCTGGCTTCCTCTCCCCAGCGAGTGCCCACATGGACCCACCATTCCTGGAGCTCTCCCACCCCAAATTTTGAGTTCTACCACCCAAATTTTTTGGTTTTCCCACCCCAAATCCCCGTTTTTTCCCCCAAAATCCCAATTTTTTCCCAAAATCCCCGTTTTTCTCCCCATTCCCCCCCCTCACCTGCTTCTGCTCCTCGCCCAGCGAGTCCCACATGGAGGCCACGATCTTGGAGACCTCCCCGAAGGTGGCGTTGGGGTTCTGGCCCTTGATGGCCACCCAGGTGCCCCAAATCTTCCTTCTCCCACCCCAAATCCCCATTTTTTTCCCCAAAATCCCAATTTTTTGCCCAAAATCCCCGTTTTTTCCCCCATTTCTCCCCCTCACCTGCTTCTGCTCCTCGCCCAGCGAGTCCCACATGGACCCCACCATCCTGGAGCTCTCCCACCCCAAATTTTGAGTTCTACCACCCAAATTTTTGGGTTTTCCACCCCAAATCCCGTTTTTTGCCCAAAATCCCCAATTTTTTGCCCAAAATCCCCGTTTTTCCCCCCATTTCCCCCCCTTCACCTGCTTCTGCTCCTCGCCCAGCGAGTCCCACATGGATCCCACCATCCCGGAGCTCTCCCACCCCAAACCTTCATTTTTCCACCCCAAACCTTTGTTTTTTCACACAAATTCTCATTTTTTTCCCAAAATCCCCAATTTTTTACCCAAAATCTCCGTTTTTTCCCCCATTTCCATGTCCCCACCTGCTCCTGCTCCTCGCCCAGCGAGTCCCACATGGAGGCCACGATCTTGGAGCTCTCCCACCCCAAATCTTTGGGTCTTCCCACCCCAAATCCCCATTTTTCCCCAAAAAATAATAATTTTTTCCCAAAATCCCAATTTTTTACCCAAAATCCCCGTTTTTTCCCCCATTCCCCCCCCTCACCTGCTTCTGCTCCTCGCCCAGCGAGTCCCACATGGAGGCCACGATCTTGGAGACCTCCCCGAAGGTGGCGTTGGGGTTCTGGCCCTTGATGGCGGCCTGCGTGTCGCGGAAGAAGAGCGCGTAGGCCGACACCGGCTTCTGCGGCTCGTTGGGGTCCTTCTTCTTCTTGGCCTTCTTGGGCGGCTTCGGCCGCCGCGGAGCCTCGGCCGTCAGCGCCGCCGCCGGAGCGGCCGGAGCAGCCGGAGCGGACACCGGGGCCGGCGGGGACGGAGCGGCCGCGGGAGGCTGGGAGAGGGGGGGGAATGAGTGGGGTTTTTGGGGGGTTTTTGTGGGGGGGTTTGGGAGGGTTTTGGGATTTGGGATTTTTGGGTTTGGGAGGGTTTTTGGGGTTATATATTGGATTTTATTTGAATTTTTGGGGTTTTAAGAAGGAGGTTTGGGTTTTGGGAGGGATTTTGGTTGGGATTTTGGTTTTGGGAGGGGATTTTGGGGTTTGGATTTTGTGGTTGGGATTTGGGTCGGGAGGGATTTTGGATTTGGGAGGGGATTTTGGGGGTTTATATTGGATTTTATTTGGGATTTCTGGAGTTTTAGGAGGAGGTTTTGGGGTTTGGGAGGGGGGTTTTGGGGTTTGGAGGGGTTTTGGGGGGGTTTGGGGTTTGGGGTGATGGGATTTGGGATTTTGGGGTTCGGGAGGGGATTTTGGGGGAGGATTTTGGGGGTTTGGGAGAGGATTTTGGGGTTTGGGATTTTATCCGCAATTTCAGGGCCTTAATCTGGGTTTTATCTGGAATATTGGGGTATTTTTGGAAGGTTTTTAGGGTATTTTGGGGGGTTTTTAGGGGATTTTCGGGTATTTTGGGGGGTTTGGAAGGGATTTCACGGGGTGTTTTGAGGGGATTTCGGGGTGGATTTGGGTGGTTTTGGGGTATTCTGGGGTTCTGAACTGATTTTTGGGTATTTTGGGGTATTTCGGGCTATTTTTGGGGCTATTTTGGGCTGTTTTTGGGGTGTTTTTGGGGTGTTTTCAGGCTATTTTGGGGTGTTTTTGGGGTGTTTTTGGGCTGTTTTTTGGGCTGTTTTTGGGTCATTTCGGGGTGTTTTTGGGTGTTTTGAGGGGGTTCCAGGATATTTCGGGGTGGTTTTGGGTGTTTTGAGGGGGTTCCAGGGTATTTTGGGGTACTCTGACCTTCTTTTGGGCTGTTTTTGGGTCATTTTGGGGTGTTTTGGGCTGTTTTGAGGGCGTTTCAGGGTATTTTTGGATATTTTGGGCTGGTTTTGGGTTGTTTCTGGGGTGTTTTGGGTGTATTTTGGGGTATTTTGGGGTGTTTTGAGGGGGTTCCAGGGTATTTTTGGATATTTTGGGCTGGTTTTGGGCTGTTTTGGGCTGGTTTTGGGCTGGTTTTGGGCGGGTTTTGGGGTGGTTTGGGGTGGTTTTGGGGTGGTTCCGGGATTTTTTGGATCTATTTCGGGGTATTTCGGGTTGTTTTGAGGGCGTTTCAGGGTATTTTTGGGTATTTTGGGCTGGTTTTGGGCTGGTTTTGGGCTGGTTTTGGGGTGGTTTTGAGGTGTTTTGGGTGTTTTGAGGGGGTTCCAGGGTACTTTCGGATACTTTGGGCTGGTTTTGGGGTGGTTTGGGGCAGTTTTGGGCTGGTTCCAGGGTTTTTTGGGTCTATTTCGGGGTATTTCGGGGTGTTTTGAGGGGGTTCCAGGGTATTTTTGGATACTTTGGGCTGGTTTTGGGCTGGTTTGGGGTGGTTTTGGGCTGGTTTGGGCTGGTTTTGGGCTGGTTTTGGGCTGGTTCCGGGGTTTTTTGGGTCTATTTCGGGGTATTTCGGGGTGTTTTGAGGGGGTTCCAGGGTATTTTTGGATACTTTGGGTATTTTGGGCTGGTTTGGGCTGGTTTGGGGTGGTTTGAGGGTTCCAGGGTATTTTTGGGTATTTTTAGGCTGGTTTGGGCTGGTTTTACTTGGGCTGGTTTTGGGCTGGTTTTGGGCTGGTTTTTGGGAGGCGGTTTTGGGCTCAGTTTTAGGCTGGTTTTACTTGGGCTGGTTTTAAGGCTGGTTTTGGGGCGGTTTTGGGCTGGTTTGGGGTTTTGGGCTGGTTTGGGGTGGTTTTGGGGGTTTTGGGCTGGTTTGGGGGTGGTTTTGGGCTGGTTTAAGGCTGGTTTTAGGCTGGTTTGGGCTGGTTTGGGCTGGTTTTGGGCTGGTTTGGGGCCCGGTTTTGGGCTGGTTTAGGGCTGGTTTTGGGGTGGTTTTGGGGTGGTTTTGGGCTGGTTTAAAGGTGGTTTGGGCTGGTTTTGGGCTGGTTTTGGGCTGGTTTTGGGCTGGTTTTGGGCCGGTTTTGAGGGGGTTTCGGGGTTTATTGGGTATTTCGGGCTGGTTTTGGGGTGGTTTTGGGGCGGTTTTGGGCTGGTTTTGGGCTGGTTTTGGGCTGGTTTTGGGCTGGTTTTGGGGCGGTTTTGGGCTGGTTTTGGGCTGGTTTTGGGCTGGTTTTGGGCTGGTTTTGGGCTGGTTTTGGGGTGGTTCCGGGGTTTTTTGGGTCTGTTTCCGGGTATTTCGGGGCTCACCCTGCGGAACTCCTCGATCTCCTCGTCCTGCAGCGACCCCGCGGGGGAGGGGCCCGGGGACAGCCCCCGCTCGGGGCTGGGCGGGGCCGGGGCGGGGCCGGGGGCGGGGCCGGGGGGCGTGGCCGAGGCCCCGCCCAGCCCCAGCCCCAGCTGCGAGCTCAGCTCCGATTGGTCGATGGTGGTCAAGGGTCCGGCGGGGCCCAGCAGGGCCCCGGGGCTCAGCGCCCCCAGGGGCACCTCGATGGTCACCGGGGCCGCGGGGCCGAACTGGGATCCCATGGGAGGCTCCAATTCCTGCAGATCGACCCCAAAATCCCACAGATTAACCCCAAAATCCCTGAAATCCCATTGGTTCTATCCCCAAAATCCCATGGATTGACCCCAAATCCCAGGGGCACCTCGATGGTCACCGGGGCCGCGGGGCCGAACTGGGATCCCATGGGAGGCTCCAGCTCCTGGGGGGACCCAAAATCCCACAGATTAACCCCAAAAATCCCTGAAATCCCATTGATTGTATCCCCAAAATCCCATGGATTGACCCCAAATCCCAGGGGCACCTCGATGGTCACCGGGGCTGCGGGGCCGAACTGCGACCCCATGGGAGGCTCCAGCTCCTGGGGGGACCCAAAATCCCATTGATTAACCCCAAAAATCCCTGAAATCCCATTGGTTCTATCCCTGAAATCCCATGGATTGACCCCAAATCCCAGGGCCACCTCGATGGTCACCGGGGCCGCGGGGCCGAACTGGGATCCCATGGGAGGCTCCAATTCCTGCAGAGTAACCCCAAAATCCCACAGATTAACCCCAAAATCCCACTGATTAACCCCAAAAATCCCTGAAATCCCATTGATTCCATCCCCGAAATCCCATGGATTGACCCCAAATCCCAGGGCCACCTCGATGGTCACCGGGGCCGCGGGGCCGAACTGGGATCCCATGGGAGGCTCCAGCTCCTGGGGGGACCCAAAATCCCAGAGATTAACCCCAAAAATCCCACTGATTAACCCCAAAAATCCCTGAAATCCCATTGGTTCTATCCCTGAAATCCCATGGATTGACCCCAAAATCCCATTAACCCCAAAAATCCCATTTATTAACCCCAAAAATCCTTTGGGTTTAAATCCCCCATAACTTTGGGGTCAAATCCCCCCATTTTGGGTTCAAATCCCCCCATAACTTTGGCTTTAAATCCCCAATAATTTTGGGTTAAATTTCCATACCTTTGGGTTTAAATCCCCCATAACTTTGGGATTAAATCCCCCACAACTTTGAGGTCAAATCCCCCCATTTTGGGGTAAAATCCCCCATAATTTTGGGTTAAAATCCCCATAACTTTGGGTTAAAATCCCCCCATTTTGGGTTTAAATCCCCATAACTTTGGGGTCAAATCCCCCCATTTTGGGTTCAAATCCCCCCATAACTTTGGGTTTAAAACCCCAATAATTTTGGGTTAAATTTCCATACCTTTGGGTTTAAATCCCCCACAACTTTGGGGTCAAATCCCCCATAACTTTGGGTTCAAATCCCCCACAACTTTAAGGTCAAATCCCCCCATTTTGGGTTCAAATTTCCCATAACTTTGGGGTTAAATCCCCAATAATTTTGGGGTTCAAATCCCCCATAACTTTGGGTTCAAATCCCCCCATTTTGGGTTAAAATCCCCCATAATTTTGGGTTAAAATCCCCATAACTTTGGGTTTAAATCCCCAATAATTTAGGGTTAAATTTCCATAACTCTGGGTTTAAATCCCCCATAACTTTGGGGTCAAATCCCCCCATTTTGGGGTTAAAATCCCTCATAACTTTGGGGTCAAATCCCCCATAAATGTGGGTTAAAATCCCCCATAACTTTGGGTTAAAATCCCCCATTTTGGGTTCAAATCCCCCACAACTTAGGATTTAAATCTGCCATATTTTGGGTTTAAATCCCCCATAACTTTGAGGTCAAACCCCCCACATTTTTGGGGTCAAACCCAGTGATTTTGGGGTTCCTCTCACCATGTTGAGCAGCCCGGTGCCCTGCTCCATGATGCCGGGGGGCAGCCCCACGGGCAGCTCCAGGCCGGCCCCACAACTTTGGGGTCAAATCCCCCTATTTTGGGTTAAAATCCCCATAACTTTGGGTTAAAATCCCCCCATTTTGGGTTCAAATCCCCCATAACTTTGGGTTTAAATCCCCAATAATTTTGGGTTAAATTTCCATACCTTTGGGATTAAATCCCCCACAACTTTGGGTTAAATCCCCCACATTTTGAGTTAAAATCCCCCACAATTTTGGGGTCGAATCCCCAATAATTCTGGGTTAAATCCCCCATAACTTTGAGGTCAAACCCCCCACATTTTTAGGGTCAAACCCAGTGATTTTGGGGTTCCTCTCACCATGTTGAGCAGCCCGGTGCCCTGCTCCATGATGCCGGGGGGCAGCCCCACGGGCAGCTCCAGGCCGGCCCCACAACTTTGGGGTCAAATCCCCCTATTTTGGGTTAAAATCCCCATAACTTTGGGTTAAAATCCCCCCATTTTGGGTTCAAATCCCCCATAACTTTGGGTTTAAATCCCCAATAATTTTGGGTTAAATTTCCATACCTTTGGGATTAAATCCCCCACAACTTTGGGTTAAATCCCCCACATTTTGAGTTAAAATCCCCCACAATTTTGGGGTCGAATCCCCAATAATTCTGGGTTAAATCCCCCATAACTTTGAGGTCAAACCCCCCACATTTTTAGGGTCAAACCCAGTGATTTTGGGGTTCCTCTCACCATGTTGAGCAGCCCGGTGCCCTGCTCCATGATGCCGGGGGGCAGCCCCACGGGCAGCTCCAGGCCGGCCCCACAACTTTGGGGTCAAATCCCCAATAATTTTGGAGTTAAACCCCCAATAATTTGGAGTTAAACCCCCCCATTTTTGGGGTCAAACCCTGTGATTTTGGGGTTCTTCTCACCATGTTGAGCAGCCCCCCACTCTGCTCCATGATGCCGGGGGGCAGCCCCACGGGCAGCTCCAGGCCGGCCACGCCGT
>JAVTVJ010005382.1:0-16771 GCA_034509425.1 Eopsaltria australis | reverse complement strand
TGGCCTTCGATACAAACAATGGTGCTTTTCCAAGTGAAAAAAAACTCCGTCCCCCAGATGCATGATTCCAGTTTTTAGGAGGCATTTAGGCCTACAATTGCAGCCAGAGTTCTAGTTGATGGCAGCTTGGGTCTGGGAAGCATCTTGATCCGTGTGGAATTTCAGGTGGCCTCCGGGAGCACAGTGCCTTAGGGCCGGGACACAAAAAGTGTCCCTTTTCTCTGAGAAAGAGAACTCTGCCCCCCAGTTTCTTGATGTCATTTTGGAGGAGGGTTTTGGCCCTGCAAGGGCAGCCAGGGTCCTTGTCGGTGGCAGCTTGGGTCTGCGAGGGATCTTGCTCCATGCGGAATTTGAAGAGGCGGCAGTCGACTCCCAGACATGGGGCCTACGATACAAATGATGGCACTTTTCCACGTGAAAAAAAACTTAGGCCCCAAGATTCATGATGTCAGTTTCGTGGAGGGTTTTAGCCCTACAAATGCAACCAGAGTCCTGGTTGATGGCAGCTTGCGTCAGCGAATAATCATGATCCATACGGAATTTCAGGTGGCGTCCGGGACCAGAGTGCCTTAGGGCCGAGCCACAAAAAGTGTCCCTTTTCTCTGAGAAAGAGAACTCTGCCCCCCACTTTCTTGATGTCAGTTTGGAGGAGGGTTTTGGCCCTGCAAGGGCAGTCAGTGTCCTTGTTGCTGGCAGCTTGGGTCTGCGAGGAATCTTAATCCATGCGGAATTTCAGTATGAGGCAATCAATTCCCAGAAACGTGGCCTTCGATGCAAACAATGTCGCATTTCCAAGTGAAAGAAAACTCAGTCCCCCAGATGCATGATGCCAGTTTTTAGGAGGCATTTAGGCCTACAATTGCAGCCAGAGTTCTAGTTGATGGCAGCTTGGGTCTAGGAAGGATCTTGATACGTGAGGCATTTCAGGTGGCGTCCGGGAGAAAAGTGCCTTCGGGCCGGGACACAAAAAGTGTCCCTTTTCTCTGAGAAAGAGAACTCTGCCCCCCACTTTCTTGATGTCAGTTTGGAGGAGGGTTTTGGCCCTGCAAGGGCAGCCACGGTCCTAGTCGGAGGCAGCTTGGGTCTGTGAGGGATCTTGCTCCATGCGGAATGTGAAGAGGCGGCAGTCGACTCCCAGACAGGGGGCCTACGATACAAATGATGGCACTTTTCCACGTGAAAGGAAACCTAGGCCCCCAGATTCATAATGTCTGTTTGGTGGAGGGTTTTGGCCTTGCAAGTGCAGCCAGAGTCCTGGTTGATAGCATCTTGCGTCAGCGAATAATCTTGATCCATACGGAATTTCAGGAGGCAGCAGGGAGCAGAGTGCCTTAGGGCCGAGAAACCAAAAGTGTCCCTTTCCTCTGTGAAAGAGAACTCTGCCCCCCAGTTCCTTGATGTCAGTTTGGAGGAGGGTTTTGGCCCTGCAAGGGCAGCCAGGGTCCTTGTCGGTGGCAGCTTGGGTCTGCGAGGAATCTTAATCCCTGCGGAATTTCAGCATGCGGCTGTCAACTCCCAGATATGTGGCTATCGATACAAACAATGGCGCTTTTCCAAGTGAAAGAAAACTCAGTCCCCCAGATGCATGATGCCAGTTTTTAGGAGGCATTTAGGCCTACAATTGCAGCCAGAGTTCTAGTTGATGGCAGCTTGGGTCTGGGAAGGATCTTGATCCGTGTGGCATTTCAGGTGGCGTCCGGGAGCACAGTGCCTTAGAGCCGGGACACAAAAACTGTCGGTTTTCTCTGAGAAGAGAACTCTGCCCCCCAGTTTCTTGATGTCAGTTTGGAGGAGGGTTTTGGCCCTGCAAGGGCAGCCAGGGTCCTTGTCGGTGGCAGCTTGGGTCTGTGAGGGATCTTGCTCCATGCGGAATTTGAAAGGCGGCAGTCGACTCCCAGACAGGGGGCCTACGATACAAATGATGGCACTTTTCCACGTGAAAGAAAACTTAGGCCCCCAGATTCATGATGTCGGTTTGGTGGAGGGTTTTAGCTCTACAAATGCATCCAGAGTCCTGGTTGATGGCATCTTGCCTGAGCGAATAATCTTGATCCATACGGAATTTCAGGTGTCGTCGGGGAGCACAGTGCCTTCGGGCCGGGACAAAAAAAGTGTCATGTTCCTCTGAGAAAGAGAACTCTGCCCCCCACTTTCTTGATGTCAGTTTGGAGGAGGGTTTTTGCCCTGCAAGGGCAGCTATGGCTCTTTATTTTGGCAGCTTGGGTCTGCGAGGAATCTTGATCCATACGAATTTTAAGGAGGCAGCAAGGAGCACAGCGCCTTAGGGCCGGGATACAAAAAGTGTCAGTTTACTCTGAGAAAGAGAACTCTGGCCCCCAGTTTCTTGATGTCAGTTTGGAGGAGGGTTTTGGCCCTGCAAGGGCAGCCTGGGTCCTTGTCGGTGGCAGCTTGGGTCTGTGAGGGATCTTGCTCCATGCGGAATTTGAAGAGGCGGCAGTCGACTCCCAGACAGGGGGTCTACGATACAAATGATGGCACTTTTACACGTGAAAGAAAACTTAGGCCCCCAGATTCATGATGTCGGTTTGGTGGAGGGTTTTAGCCCTACAAATGCAACCCGAGTCCTGGTTGATGGCAGCTTGCGTCATCGAATAATCTTGATCCATACAGAATTTCAGGTGGCGTCCGGGAGCAGAGTGCCTTAGAGCCGGGCCACAAAAAGTGTCCCTTTTCTCTGAGAAAGAGAACTCTGCCCCAGTTTCTTGATGTCAGTTTGGAGGAGGGTTTTGGCCCTGCAAGGGCAGCCAGGGTCCTTGTCGGTGGCAGCTTGGGTCTGCGAGGAATCTTAATCCATGCGGAATTTCAGCATGCGGCTGTCAACTCCCAGATATGTGGCCTTCGATACTAACAATGACGCTTTTCCAAGTGAAAGAAAACTCAGTCCCCCATATGCATGATGCCAGTTTTTAGGAGACATTTAGACCTACAATTGCAGCCAGGGTCCTTGTCGGTAGCTGCTTGGGTCTGCGAGGGATCTTGATCCATACGGAATTTCAGGAGGCAGCAGGGAGCAGAGTGCCTTAGGGCCAGAAAAAAAAAAGTGTCCTTTCCTCTGAGAAAGAGAACTCTGCCCCCCAGTTTCTTGATGTCAGTTTGGAGGAGGGTTTTGGCCCTGCAAGGGCAGCCAGGGTCCTTGTTGGTGGCAGCTTGGGTCTGCGAGGAATCTTAATCCATGCGGAATTTCAGCATGCGGCTGTCAACTCCCAGATATGTGGCCTTCGATACAAACAATGGTGCTTTTCCAAGTGAAAAAAAACTCAGTCCCCCAGATGCATGATTCCAGTTTTTAGGAGGCATTTAGGCCTACAATTGCAGCCAGAGTTCTAGTTGATAGCAGCTTGGGTCTGGGAAGGATCTTGATCCGTGTGGAATTTCAGGTGGCCTCCGGGAGCACAGTGCCTTAGGGCCGGGACACAAAAAGTGTCCCTTTTCTCTGAGAAAGAGAACTCTGCCCCCCAGTTTCTTGATGTCAGTTTGGAGGAGGTTTTGGCCCTGCAAGGGCAGCCAGGGTCCTTGTCGGTGGCAGCTTGGGTCTGCGAGGGATCTTGCTCCATGTGGAATTTGAAAAGGCGGCAGTCGACTCCCAGACATGGGGCCTACGATACAAATGATGGCACTTTTCCACGTGAAAGAAAACTTAGGCCCCCAGATTCATGATGTCGGTTTGGTGGAGGGTTTTAGCTCTACAAATGCAACCAGAGTCCTGGTTGATGGCAGCTTGCGTCAGCGAATAATCTTGATCCATACGGAATTTCAGGAGGAAGCAGGGGGCACAGTGCCTTAGGGCCGGCACACAAAAGATGTCCCTTTTCTCTGAGAAAAGAACTCTGCCCCCCAGTTTCTTGATGTCAGTTTGGAGGAGGGTTTTGGCCCTGCAAGGGCAGCCAGGGTCCTAGTCGGAGGAAGCTTGGGTCTGTGAGGGATCTTGATCCATACAGAATTGGAAGAGACAGCAGGGAGCACAGTGCCTTTAGGCCGGGACAAAAAATTGTCCCTTTTCTCTGAGAAAGAGAACTCTGCCCCCCAGTTTCTTGATGTCAGTTTGGAGGAGGGTTTTGGCCCTGCAAGGGCAGCCAGGGTCCATGTCTGTGGCAGCTTGGGTCTGTGGGGGATCTTGCTCCATGCGGAATTTGAAGAGGCGGTAGTCGACTCCCAGACAGGGGGCCTACGATACAAATGATGGCACTTTTCCACGTGAAAGAAAACTTAAGGCCCCAGATTCATGATGTCGGTTTCGTGGAGGGTTTTAGCCCAAAAAATTCATCCAGAGTCCTGGTTGATGGCATCTTGCATCAGTGAATAATCTTGATCCATACGGAGTTTCAGGTGGCATCGGGGAGCACAGTGCCTTAGGGCCGGGACACAAAAAGTGTCATATTCTTCTGAGAAAGAGAACTGTGCCCCCCAGTTTCTTGATGTCAGTTTGGAGGAGGGTTTTTGCGCTGAAGGGCAGCCATGGCTCTTTATTTTGGCAGCTTGGGTCTGAGAGGAATCTTGATCCATACGAATTTTCAGGAGGCAGCAGGGAGCACAGTGTCTTAGGGCCGGGATACAAATAGTGTCAGTTTTCTCTGAGAAAGAGAACTCTGCCCCCCACTTTCTTGATGTCAGTTTGGAGGAGGGTTTTGGCCCTGCAAGGGCAGCCAGGGTCCTTCTCGGTGGCAGCTTGGGTCTGTGAGGGATCTTGATCCATACGGAATTTCAGGAGGCATCCGGGAGCAGAGTGCCTTAGGGCTGGGACACAAAAAGTGTCCCTCTTCTCTGAGAAAGGGAACTCGGCCCCCCAGTTTCTTGATGTCAGTTTGGAGGAGGGTTTTGGCCCTGCAAGGGCAGCCAGGGTCCTTGTCGGTGGCAGCTTGGGTCTGTGAGGGATCTTGCTCCATGCGGAATTTGAAGAGGCGGCAGTCGACTCCCAGACAGGGGGCCTACGATACATATGATTGCACTTTTCCACGTGAAAGAAAACTTAGGCCCCCAGATTCATGATGTCGGTTTGGTGGAGGGTTTTAGCCCTACAAATGCAACCAGAGTCCTGGTTGATGTCATCTTGCGTCAGCGAATAATCTTGATCCATATGGAAGTTCGGGGGGCGTCCGGGAGGAGAGTGCCTTGGGGCCACGACAAAAGAAGTGTCCCTTTCTCTGAGAAAGAGAACTCTGCCCCCCAGTTTCTTGATGTCAGTTTGGAGGAGGGTTTTGGCCCTGCAAGGGCAGCCAGGGTCCTAGTCGATGGCAGCTTGGGTCTGCGAGGTATCTTAATCCATGCGGAATTTTAGCATGCGGCTGTCAACTCCCAGATATGTGGCCTTCGATACAAACAATGACACTTTTCCATGTGAAAGAAAACTCAGTCCCCCAGATGCATGATGCCAGTTTTTAGGAGGCATTTAGCCCTACAATTGCAGTCAGAGTTCTAGTTGATGGCAGCGTGGGTCTGGAAAGGATCTTGATCCATGCGGAATTTCAGTTGCGTCGCGAGCACCAGTGCCTTAGATGGACACAAAAAAAGTGTACCCTTTTCTCTGAGAAAGAGACTCTCGCCCCCAGTTTCTTGATGCCAGTTTGAGGAGGTTTTGGCCCGCAAGAGCAGCCAGGGGTCCTTCTTGGTGGGCAGCTTTGCGTCTGCGAGGAATCTTAATCCATGCGAATTCAGCATGAGCGCAGTCATATTCCAGAATGTGCCTTCGATGCCAAACAATGTCGCATTGCCAATGAAAGAAAACTCAACCCCCCCATATCCATGATGCCAGTTTTTAGAGGCATTTAGCCCTACAATTGCAGCCAGAGTTCTAGTTGATGGCAGCTTGGGTCTGGGAAGGATGATGATCCATACGGATTATCAGGAGGCATCCGGGAGAACAGTGCCTTAGGGCCGGGACACAAAAAGTGTCCCTTTTCTCTGAGAAAGAGAACTCTGCCCCCATTTTCTTGATGTCAGTTTGGAGGAGGGTTTTGGCCCTGCAAGGGCAGCCAGGGTCTTTTTCGGTGGCAGCTTGGGTCTGTGAGGAATCTTGATCCATAGCGGAAATGTGAAGAGGCAAACAGGTCAACTCCCAGACAGGGCGCCCTACGATACAAATGATGCGCACTTTTCCACATGAAAGAAACCCAGGCCCCCCAGCATTCATGATGTCAGTTGGTTGGCAGGTTTGGCCCTGCAAGGCAGCCAGAGTCCTTGGTTGATAGCATCTTCGTCAGCCGAATATCTTGATCCCATACGAATTTCAGGTGGCCGCCGGGAGCAGAGTGCCTTAGGGCCGGGACACAAAAAGTGTCCCTTTTCTCTGAGAAAGAGAGCTCTGCCCCCCAGTTTCTTGATGTCAGTTTGGAGGAGGGTTTTAGCCCTGCAAGGGCAGCCACGGTCCCTGTCGGTGGCAGCTTGGGTCAGCGAGGAATCTTGATCCATACGGAATATCAGGAGGAAGCAGGGAGCACAGTGCCTTAGGGCCACACAAAAGCTGTCCCTTTTCTCTGAGAAAGAGAACTCTGCCCCCCAGTTTCTTGATGTCAGTTTGGAGGAGGGTTTTGGCCCTGCAAGGGCAGCCAGGGTCCTAGTCGGTGGCAGCTTGGGTCTGTGAGGGATCTTGCTCCATGCGGAATTTGAAGAGGCGGCAGGCGACTCCCAGACATGGGGCCTACGATACAAATGATGGCACTTTTCCACGTGAAAGAAAACTTAGGCCCCCAGATTCATGATATCAGTTTGGTGGAGGGTTTTGGCCCTACAAATGCAACCAGAGTCCTGGTTGATGGCAGCTTGCATCAGCGAATAATCTTGATCCATACGGAATTTCAGGTGGCGTCGGGGAGCACAGTGCCTTAGGGCCGGGACACAAAAAGTGTCATATTCTTCTGAGAAAGAGAACTCTGCCCCCCAGTTTCTTGATGTCAGTATGGAGGAGGGTTTTTGCCCTGAAGGGCAGCCATGACTCTTTATTTTGGCAGCTTGGGTCTGCGATGAATCTTGATCCATACGAATTTTCAGGAGGCAGCAGGGAGCACAGTGTCTTAGGGCCGGGATGCAAAAAGTGTCAGTTTTCTCTGAGAAAGAGAACTCTGCCCCCCAGTTTCTTGATGTCATTTGGAGGAGGGTTTTGGCCCTGCAAGGGCAGCCAGGGTCCTTGTCGGTGGCAGCTTGGGTCTGCGAGGAATCTTGATCCATGCGGAATTCCAGGAGGCAGCAGGGAGCACACTGCCTTAGGGCCGGGACACAAAAAGTGTCCCTTTTCTCTGAGAAAGAGAACTCTGCCCCCCACTTTCTTGATGTCAGTTTGGAGGAGGGTTTTGGCCTTGCAAGGGCTGCCAGGATCCTCATCGGTGGCAGCTTGGGACTGTGAGGGATCTTGCTCCATGCGGAATTTGAAGAGATGGCAGTCGACTCCCAGACAGGGGGCCTACGATACATATGATTGCATTTTTCCACGTGAAAGAAAACTTAGGCCCCCAGATTCATAATGTCGGTTTGGTGGAGGGTTTTAGCCCTACAAATGCAAGCAGAGTCCTGGTTGATGTCATCTTGCGTCAGCGAATAATCTTGATCCATATGGAAGTTCGGGTGGCGTCCGGGAGGAGAGTGCCTTAGGGCCACGAGAAAAGAAGTGTCCATTTCTCTGAGAAAGAGAACTCTGCCCCCCAGTTTCTTGATGTCAGTTTGGAGAAGGGTTTTGGCCCTGCAAGGGCAGCCAGGGTCCTAGTCGATGGCAGCTTGGGTCAGCGAGGAATCTTAATCCATGCGGAATTTCAGCATGCGGCTGTCAACTCCCAGATAAGTGGCCTTCGATACAAACAATGGCGCTTTTCCATGTGAAAGAAAACTCAGCCCCCCCAGATCCATGATGCCAGTTTAGGAGGCATTTAGGACCCACATTTGCAGCCAGAGTTCTAGTTGATGCAGCTTGGCGTCTGGAAGATCTAGATCCTGCGGCAATTCAGGGGCCGTCCAGGAGCACACAGTGCCTAGAGCTGGGGACACAAAAAGTGTCCCTTTTCTCTGAGAAAGAGAGCTCGGCCCCCCAGTTTCTTGATGTCAGTTTGGAGGAGGGTTTTGGCCCTGCAAGGGCAGCCAGGGTCCTTGTTGGTGGCAGCTTGGGTCTGCGAGGAATCTTAATCCATGCGGAATTTCAGCATGCGGCTGTCAACTCCCAGATATGTGGCCTTCGATGCAAACAATGGCGCATTTCCAAGTGAAAGAAAACTCAGTCCCCCAGATGCATGATGCCAGTTTTAGGAGGCATTTAGCCCTACAATTGCAGCCAGAGTTCTAGTTGATGGCAGCTTGGGTCTGGGAAGGATCTTGATCCATGCGGCATTTCAGGTGGCATCTGGGAGCACCGTGCCTTAGAGCGGGGACACAAAAAGTGTCCCTTTTCTCTGAGAAAGAGAACACTGCCCCCCAGTTTCTTGATGTCAGTTTGGAGGAGGGTTTTGGCCCTGCAAGGGCAGCCAGGGTCCTTGTCGGTGGCAGCTTGGGTCTGTGAGGGATCTTGCTCCATGCGGAATTTGAAGAGGCGGCAGTCGACTCCCAGACAGAGGGCCTACGATACAAATGATGGCACTTTTCCACGTGAAAGAAAACTTAGGCCCCCAGATTCATTATGTCGGTTTGGTGGAGGGTTTTGGCCCTACAAATGCAACCAGAGTCCTGGTTGATGGCATCTTGCGTCAGCGAATAATCTTGATCCATTACGAAATAATTTCGGTGCGTCGGGAGCACAGTGCCTTAGGCCGAGCCGCAAAAGTGTCCCTTTTCCTTGAGAAAGAGAACGCTGGCCCCCAGTTTCCTGGCGTCAGTTTGGAGGAGGGTTTTGGCCCTGCAAGGGCAGCCAGGGTCCTAGTCGATGGCAGCTTGGGTCTGCGAGGAATCTTAATCCATGCAAAATTTCAGCATGCGGCTGTCAACTCCCAGATATGTGGCCATCGATACAAACAATGACACTTTTCCAAGTGAAAGAAAACTCAGTCCCCCAGATGCATGATGCCAGTTTTTAGGAGGCATTTAGACCTACATTTGCAGCCAGAGTTCTAGTTGATGGCAGCTTGGGTCTGTGGGGGATCTTGATCCATGCGGCATTCCAGGTGGCGTCCGGGAGCACAGTGCCTTAGAGCGGGGACACAAAAAGTGTCCCTTTTCTCTGAGAAAGAGAACTCTGCCCCCCAGTTTCTTTATGCCAGTTTGGAGGAGGGTTTTGGCCCTGTAAGAGCAGCCAGGGTCCTTCTTGGTGGCAGCTTGCGTCTGCGAGTAATCTTAATCGATGCGGAATTTCAGCATGCGGCTGTCAACTCCCAGATATGTGGCCTTCGATTCAAACAATGGCGCTTTTCCATGTGAAAGAAAACTCAGTCCGCCAGATGCATGATGCCAGTTTTTAGGAGGCATTTAGCCCTACAATTGCAGCCAGAGTTCTAGTTGATGGCAGCTTGGGTCTGGGAATGGTTCTTTATCCGTGTGGCATTTCAGGAGGCGTCCGGGAGCACCGTGCCTTAGAGCCGGGACACAAAAAGTGTCCCTTTTCTCTGAGAAAGAGAACTCTGCCCCCCAGTTTCTTGTGTCAGTTTGGAGGAGGGTTTTGGCCCTGCAAGGGCAGCCAGGGTCCTTCTCGGTGGCAGCTTGGGTCTGTGAGGGATCTTGCTCCATGCGGAATTTGAAGAGGCGGCAGTCGACTCCCAGACAGGGGGCCTACGATACAAATGATGGCACTTTTCCACGTGAAAGAAAACTTAGACCCCCAGATTCATGACGTCAGTTTGGTGTAGGGTTTTGGCCCTAAAAATGCAACCAGAGTCCTGGTTGATGGCATCTTGCGTCAGCGAATAATCTTGATCCATACGGAATTTCAGGTGGCGTCCGGGAGCAGAGTGCTTAGGGCCGGGACACAAAAAGTGTCCCTTTTCTCTGAGAAAGAGAACTCTGCCCCCCAGTTTCTTGATGTCAGTTTGGAGGAGGGTTTTGGCCCTGCAAGAGCAGCCAGGGTCCTTCTTGGTGGCAGCTTGCGTCTGCGAGGAATCTTAATCCATGCGGAATTTCAGCATGAGGCAGTCAATTCCCAGATATGTGGCCTTCGATGCAAACAATGTCGCATTTCCAAGTGAAAGAAAACTCAGTCCCCCAGATGCATGATGCCAGTTTTTAGGAGGCATTTAGCCGTACAATTGCAGCCAGAGTTCTAGTTGATGGCAGTTTGGGTCTGGGAAGGATCTTGATCCATGTGGCATTTCAGGGGGCGTCCGAGGGGAAGAGTGTCTTAGGGCCGGGACACAAAAAGTGTCCCTTTTCTCTGAGAAAGAGAACTCTGCCCCCCAGTTTCTTGATGTCAGTTTGGAGGAGGGTTTCAGCCCTGCAATGGCAGCCTGGGTCCCTGTCGGTTGCCGCTTGGGTCTGCGAGGAATCTTAATCCATACGGAATTTCAGGCGGCAGGAGGGAGCACAGTGCCTTAGGGCCGAGAAACAAAAACTGTCCCTTTCCTCTGAGAACGAGAACTCTGCCCCCCAGTTTCTTGATGTCAGTTTGGAGGAGGGTTTTGGCCCTGCAAGGGCAGCCAGGGCTCTTTATTGTGGCACTTGGGTCTGCCAGGAATCTTGATCCATACGAATTTTCAGGAGGCAGCAGGGAGCAGAGTGCCTTAGGGCCGGGATACAAAAATTGTCCGTTTTCTCTGAGAAAGAGAACTCTGCCCCCCAGTTTCTTGATGTCAGTTTGGAGGAGGGTTTTGGCCCTGCAAGGGCAGCCAGGGTCCTTGTCGGTGGCAGCTTGGGTCTGCGAGGAATCTTTATCCATACGGAATATCAGGAGGAAGCAGGGAGCAGAGTGCCTTAGGGCCGGGACACAAAAAGTTTTCCTTTTCTCCGAGAATGAGAACTCTGCCCCCCAGTTTCTTGATGTCAGTTTGGAGGAGGGTTTTGGCCCTGCAAGGGCAGCCAGGGGTCTTTATTGTGGCACCTTGAATCTGCGAGGAATTTCGATCCATACAAATTTTCAGGAGGCAGCAGGGAGCAGCGGTCCTTAGGGCCGGGACCCAAATTGTCCCCTTTATCTGCGAGAAAGAGAAGTCTGCCCTCCAGTTTCTTGATGTCAGTTTGGAGGAGGGTTTTGGCCCTGCAAGGGCAGCCAGAATCCCTGTCGGTGGCAGCTTGGGTCTGTGAGGGATCTTGATCAATACGGAATTGGATGAGGCAGCAGGGAGTAGAGTGCCTTAGGGCCTGGACCCAAATTGTCCCCTTTTTCTCTGAGAAAGAGAACTCTGCCCCCCACTTTCTTGATGTCAGTTTGGAGGAGGGTTTTGGCCTTGCAAGGGCAGCCAGGGTCCTTGTCGGTGGCAGCTTGGGTCTGTGAGGGATCTTGCTCCATGCGGAATTTGAGGAGGCGGCAGTCGACTCCCAAACAGGGGGCTTGCGATACATAGGATGGCACTTTTCCACGTGAAAGGAAACTGAGGCCCCCAGATTCATGATGTCGGTTTGGTGGAGGGTTTTAGCCCTACAAATGCAACCAGAGTCCTGGTTGATGGCAGCTTGCGTCAGGAAAAAGTCTTGATCCATACGGAATTTCAGGTGGCGTCCGGGAGCACAGTGCCTTAGGGCCGGGACCCAAAAAGTGTCCCTTTTCTTGAGAAAGAGAACTCTGCCCCCCAGTTTCTTGATGTCAGTTTGGAGGAGGGTTTTGGCCCTGCAAGGGCAGCCAGGGTCCCTGTCTGTGGTACCTTGGGTCTGCGAGTAATCTTGATCCATACGGAATTTCAGGAGGATGCAGGGAGCAGAATGCCTTAGGGCCGGGACACAAAAAGTGTCCGTTTTCTCTGAGAAAGAGAACTCTGCCCCCCAGTTACTTGATGTCAGTTTGGAGGAGGGTTTTAGCCAAGCAAGGGCAGCCAGGGTCCTAGTCGGTGGCATCTTGGGTCTGTGAGGGATCTTGCTCCATGCAGAATTTGAAGAGGCAGCAGTCGACTCCCAGCCGGGGGCCTACGATACAAATGATGGCACTTTTCCACGTGAAAGAAAACTGAGGCCCCCAGATTCATGATATCGGTTTGGTGGGGGGTTTTAGCCCTAAATATGCAACCAGAGTCGTGGTTGATTGCAGCTTGTGTCAGCAAATAATCTTGATTCATCTGGAATTTCAGGTGGCGTCCGGGAGCACAGTATCTTAGGGCCGGGCCACAAAAAGCGTCCCTTTTCTCTGAGAAAGAGAACTCTGCCCCCCAGTTTCTTGATGTCAGTTTGGAGGAGGGTTTTGGCCCTACAAATGAACCCAGAGTCCTGGTTCATGGGATCTTTCCTCAGCGAGGAATGTTGATCCATACGGAATTTCAGGAGGCTGCAGGAAGCACAGTGACTTAGGGCCCAGAAACAAAAAGTGTCCCTTTTCTCTGGGAAAGAAAACTCTGCCCCCCAGTTTCTTGATGTCAGTTTGGAGGACGGTTTTGGCCCTGCAAGGGCAGCCAGAATCCATCTCGGTGGCAGCTTGGGTCTGCGAGGAATCTTGATCCATACGGAATATCAGGAGGAAGCAGGGAGTAGAGTGCCTTAGGGCCGGGACACAAAAAGTTCTCCTTTTCTCTGAAAATGAGAACTCTGTCCCCACTTTCTTGATGTCAGTTGTGAGGAGGGTTTTGGCCCTGCAAGGGCAGCCAGGGTCCTTGTCGGTGGCAGCTTGGGTCTGTGAGGGATCTTGCTCCATGCGGAATTTGAAGAGGGGGCAGTCGACTCCCAGACAGGGGGCCTGCGATACAAATGATGGCACTTTTCCACGTGAAAGAAAACTTAGGCCCCCAGATTCATGATGTTGGTTTGGTGGAGGGTTATGGCCCTACAAATGCAACCAGAGTCCTGGTTGATGGCATCTTGCGTCAGTGAATAATGTTGATCCATATGGAATTTCAGGTGGCGTCCGGGAGCAAAGTGCCTTAGGGCCGGGACACAAAAAGTGTCCCTTTTCTTTGAGAAAGAGAACTCTGCCCCCCACTTTCTTGATGTCAGTGTGGAGGAGGGTTTTGGCCCTGCAAGGGCAGCCAGGGTCCCTGTCGGTTGCAGCTTGGGTCTGCGAGGAATCTTGATCCATCTAGAATTTCAGGAGGCCGCAGGGAGCAGAGTGCCTTAGGGCTGAGAAACAAAAAGTGTCCCTTTCCTCTGAGAAAGAGAACTCTGCCCCCCAGTTTCTTGATGTCAGTTTGGAGGAGGGTTTTGGCCCTGCAAGGGCAGCCAGGGCTCTTTATTGTGGCACCTTGGGCCTGCGAATAATCTTGATCCATACGAATTTTCAGGAGGCAGCAGGGAGCAGAGTGCCTTAGGGCCGGGATACAAAAGGTGTCCGTTTTCTCTGAGAAAGAGAACTCTGCCCCCCACTTTCTTGATGTCAGTTTGAAGGAGGGTTTTGGCCCTGCAAGGGCAGCCAGTGTCCTTGACGGTGGCAGCTTGGGTCTGCGAGGAATCTTGATCCATACAGAATATCAGGAGGAAGCAGGGAGCAGAGTGCATTAGGGCCGGGACACAAAAAGTGTCCCTTTTCTCTCCGAGAATGAGAACTCTGTCCCAGTTTCTTGATGGGGTCAGTTTGGAGGAGGGTTTTGGCTTTGCCAGGGCAGCCAGGGTCCTTGTCGGTGCAGCTTGGGTCTGTGAGGGATCTTGCTCAATGCGGAATTTGAAGAGGCGGCAGTCGACTCCCAGACAGGGGGCCCACGATACAAATGATGGCACTTTTTCCACGTGAAAGAAAACTCAGTCTCCCAAATCCATGATGCCAGTTTTTAGGAGACATTTAGCCCTGCAATTGCAGCCAGCGTTCTAGTTGATGGCAGCTTGCGTTTGCCAGTAATCTTGATCCATACGGAATTTCAGGTGGCTCCGGGCCACAGTGCCTTAGGGCTGGGACACAAAAAGTGTCCCTTTTCTCTGGGAAAGAGGGCCTCTGGCCCCCCAGTTTCCTTGATAGTCAGTTTGGAGAGGGTTTTGGCCCTGCAATGGGCAGCCAGGGTCCTTTCTTGTGGTAGCTTGTGTCTGCGAGGAATCTTAATCCATGCGGAATTTCAGCATGCGGCTGTCAACTCCCAGATAAGTGGCCTTCGATACAAACAATGGCGCATTTCCATGTGAAAGAAAACTCAACCCCCCCATATCCATGATGCCAGTTTTTAGAGGCATTTAGCCCTACAATTGCAGCCAGAGTTCTAGTTGATGGCAGCTTGGGTCTGGGAAGGATCTTTTTCCGTGTGGCATTTCAGGTGGGGACCGGGAGCACAGTGCCTTAGGGCCGGGACACAAAAAGTGTCCCTTTTCTCTGAGAAAGAGAACTCTGCCCCCCAGTTTCTTTGATGTCAGTTTGGAGGAGGGTTTTGGCCTACAATGCACAGAGTCCTAGGTTGAATGGATCTTCCTCAGACGAGGGAATCTGATCATTGACGGAATTTCAGGAGGCACAGAAGCACAGTGCCTTAGGGCCGAGCAAAGCCAAATGTGTTACCTTTTTTTCTGAGAAAGAGAGTCCTGCACCGCCAGTTTCTGATGTCAGTTTGGAGGAGGGTTTTGGCGCCTGCAAGGGCAGCCAGGGTCTTGTCGTGTGCAGCTTGGGTCTGTGAGGGATCTTGCTCCACGCAGAATTTGAAGAGTCGGCAGTCGACTCCCAGACAGGGGGCCTACGATACAAATGATGGCACTTTTCCAAGTGAAAGAAAACTTAGGCCCCCAGATTCATGATTTCGGTTTGGTGGAGGGTTTTAGCCCTACAAATGCAACCAGAGTCCTGGTTGATGGCATCTTGCCTGAGCGAATAATCTTGATCCATACAAAATTTCAGGTGGCGTTCGGGAGCACAGTGCCTTAGGGCCGGGACACAAAAAGTGTCCCTTTTCTCTGAGAAAGAGAGCTCTGCCCCCCAGTTTCTTGATGTCAGTTTGGAGGAGGGTTTTGGCCCTGCAAGGGCAGCCAGGGTCCCTGTCGGTTGCAGCTTGGGTCTGCGAGGAATCTTGATCCATATGGAATTTCAGGAGGCAGTAGGGAGCAGAG
This sequence comes from Eopsaltria australis, assembly GCA_034509425.1. Lineage (NCBI taxonomy): Eukaryota > Metazoa > Chordata > Aves > Passeriformes > Petroicidae > Eopsaltria > Eopsaltria australis. The sequence goes on along the minus strand of JAVTVJ010005382.1, from coordinate 1,756 downwards.
TGCCTTAGGGCCGGGACACAAAAAGTGTCCGTTTTCTCTGAGAAAGAGAACTCTGCCCCCCAGTTTCTTGATGTTAGTTTGGAGGAGGGTTTTGGCCCTACAAATTCAACCATAGTCCTAGTTCATGGGATCTTTCCTCAGCGAGGTATCTTGATCCATACAGAATTTCAGGAGGCAGCAGGAAGCACAGTGACTTAGGGCCGAGAAACAGAACGTGTCCCTTTTCTTTGAGAAAGAGAACTCTGCCTCCCAGTTTCTTGATGTCAGTTTGGAGGAGGGTTTTGGCCCTGCAAGGGCAGCCAGGGCTCTTTATTGTGGCACCTTGGGTCTGCGAGGAATCTTGATCCATACGAATTTTCAGGAGGCAGAGGGGGGCAGAGTGCCTTAGGGCCGGGACACAAAAAGTTTTCCTTTTCTCCGAGAATGAGAACTCTGTCCCCAGTTTCTTGATGTCAGTTTGGAGGAGGGTTTTGGCCCTGCAAGGGCAGCCAGGGTCCTTGTCGGTGGCAGCTTGGGTCTGTGAGGGATCTTCCTCCATGCGGAATTTGAAGAGGCGGCAGTCGACTCCCAGACATGGGGCCTATGATACAAATGATAGCACTTTTCCACGTGAAAGAAAACTTAGGCCTCCAGATTCATGATGTCAGTTTGGAGGAGGGTTGTTTGGCCGCTGACAAATGCACAGAGTCCTGGTTGATGGCTATCTTGCGTCGTGAATAATCTTGATCCATACGGAATTTCAGGTGGCGGTCGGGAGCACAGTGCCTTAGGGCGATGAAACAGAAAAGAGTTCCCTTTCCTCTTGAGAAAGAGAACTCTGCCGCCCGCAGTTTTCCTTGAATGTCAGTTTTGGAGGAGGGTTTTAGCACTGCACCGGGCAGCCAGGGTCCCTGTCAGTTGCAGCCTGGGTTGCGAGGATCTTGATCCGTACGAATTTCAGGAGCCGGCAGGGAGGCACAGTTCCTAGGGCCGAGAAAAAAAAGGTGTCCCTTTCCTCTGAGAAAGAGAACTCTGCCCCCCAGTTTCTTGATGTCAGTTTGGAGGAGGATTTTGGCCCTGCAAGGGCAGCCAGGGCTCTTTATTGTGGCAGCTTGGGTCTGCGAGTAATCTTTATCCATACGAATTTTCAGGAGGCAGCAGGGAGCACAGTGCCTTAGGGCCGGGAAACAAAAAGTGTCCCTTTTCTCTGAGAAAGAGAACTCTGCCCCCCAGTTTCTTGATGTCAGTTTGGAGGAGGGTTTTGGCCCTACAAATGCAACCAGAGTCCTAGTTGATGGCATCTTGTCTCAGCGAGGAATCTTGATCCATACGGAATTTCAGGAGGCAGCAGGAAGCACAGTGCCTTAGGGACGACAAACAAAAAGTGTCCCTGTTCTCTGAGAAAGAGAAGTCTGCCTTCCAGTTTCTTGATGTCAGTTTGGAGGAGGGTTTTGGCCCTGCAAGAGCAGCCAGGGTCCTAGTCGGTGGCAGCTTGGGCCTGTGAGGGATCTTGCTCCATGCGGAATTTGAAGAGGTGGCAGTCGACTCCCAGACAGGGGGCCTTACGATACAAATGATGGCACTTTTCCACGTGAAAGAAAACTTAGGCCCCCAGATTCATGATGTCGGTTTGGTGGAGGGTTTTAGCCCTACAAATGCAAGCAGAGTCCTGGTTGATGGCGGCTTGCGTCAGCGAATAATCTTGATCAATATGGAATTTCAGGTGGCGTCCGGGAGCACAGTGCCTTAGGACAGGGACACAAAAAGTGTCCCTTTT
>JAVTVJ010005381.1:0-14472 GCA_034509425.1 Eopsaltria australis | reverse complement strand
AGGGCCAAAACCCTCCTCCAAACTGACATCAAGAAACTCGGGGGCAGAGTTCTCTTTCTCAGAGAAAAGGGACACTTTTTGTGTCCCGGCCCTAAGGCACTGTGCTCCCTGCTGCCTCCTTAAAATTCGTATGGATCAAGATTCCTCGCAGACCCAAGCTGCCACAATAAAGAGCCCTGGCTGCCCTTGCAGGGCCAAAACCCTCCTCCAAACTGACATCAAGAAACTGGGGGGCAGAGTTCTCTTTCTCAGAGGAAAGGGACACTTTTTTTTTTCTCGGCCCTAAGGAACTGTGCTCCCTGCGGCCTCCTGAAATTCCGTACGGATCAAGATTCCTCGCAGACCCAGGCTGCAACCGACAGGGACCCTGGCTGCCCGTGCAGGGCTAAAACCCTCCTCCAAACTGACATCAAGAAACTGGGGGGCAGAGTTCTCTTTCTCAGAGGAAAGGGACTCTTTTTGTTTCTCGGCCCTAAGGCACTGTGCTCCTGGACGCCACCTGAAATTCCGTATGGATCAAGATTATTCACTGACGCAAGATGCCATCAACCAGGACTCTGGTTGCATTTGTAGGGCCAAAACCCTCCTCCAAACCGACATCATGAATCTGGGGGCCTAAGTTTTCTTTCACGTGGAAACGTGCCATCATTTGTATCGTAGGCCCCTTGTCTGGGAGTCGACTGCCGCCTCTTTAAATTCCGCATGGAGCAAGATCCCTCACAGACCCAAGCTGCCACCGACAAGGACCCTGGCTGCCCTTGCAGGGCCAAAACCCTCCTCCAAACTGACATCAAGACACTGGGGACAGAGTTCTCATTCTCGGAGAAAAGGAAAACTTTTTGTGTCCCGGCCCTAAGGCACTCTGCCCCCTTCTGCCTCCTGAAAATTCGTATGGATCAAGATTCCTCGCAGACCCAGGGTGCCACAATAAAGAGCCCTGGCTGCCCTTGCAGGGCCAAAACCCTCCTCCAAACTGACATCAAGAAAGTGGGGGGCAGAGTTCTCTTTCTCAAAGAAAAGGGACACTTTCTGTTTCTCGGCCCTAAGTCACTGTGCTTCCTGCTGCCTCCTGAAATTCTGTATGGATCAAGATACCTCGCTGAGGAAGATCCATGAACTACGGACTATGGATTGAATTTGTTAGGGCCAAAACCCTCCTCCAAACTAACATCAAGAAAACTGGGGGGCAGAGTTCTCTTTCTCAGAGGAAAACGGACACTTTTTGGTCCGGCCCAAGGCACTCTGCTCCTACTGCTCCGTTGAAATGCCCATATGGGATCAAGATACTCGCAGACCCAAGCTAGCCACCGACAGGGACCCTGGGCTGCCCTGCAGGGCCAAAACCCTCCTCCAAACTGACATTCAGAAACTGGGGGGCAGAGCTACTCTTCTCAGAGCAAAAGGGGCACTTTTTGTGTCCCGGCCCTAAGGCACTGTGCTCCCGGACGCCACCTTAAATTTTGTATGGATCAAGATTATTCGCTCAGGCAAGATGCCATCAACCAGGACTCTGGTTGCATTTGTAGGGCTAAAACCCTCCACCAAACCGAAATCATGAATCTGGGGGCCTAAGTTTTCTTTCACGTGGAAAAGTGCCATCATTTGTATCGTAGGCCCCCTGTCAGGGAGTCGACTGCCGCGTCTTCAAATTCCGCATGGAGCAAGATCCCTCACAGACCCAAGCTGCCACCGACAAGGACCCTGGCTGCCCTTGCAGGGCCAAAACCCTCCTCCAAACTGACATCAAGAAACTGGGGGGCAGACTTCTCTTTCTCAGAAAAAAGGTACACATTTGGTTTGTCGGCCCTAAGGCACTGTGCTTCCTGCTGCCTCCTGACATTCCGTATGGATCAAGATCCTCGCTGCACGCAGATGCATCAACTAGGACTCTGGTGCCATTTGTTAGGGCCAAAACCCTCCTCCAACTGACATCAAGAAAACTGGGGCCAGAGTTCTCTTTCTCAGAGAAAAGGGAACACTTTTTGTGTCCCGGCCCTAAGGCACTGTGCTCCCGCGTTCCCCACCTGCGAAATGCCACAGGAAAAAGATCCTTTCCCAGACCCAAAGCTGCACAACTAAGAACTCTGGCTGCAATGTTAGGGCTCAAAATGCCTCCTAAAACGTAGGCATCATGCATCTGGGCGGACTGAGTTTTCTTTCACTCGGAAAAGCGCCATTCTTTGTATCGATGGCCACATATCTGGGAGTTGACAGCCGCATGCTGAAATTCAGCATCAATTAAGATTCCTCGCAGACCCAAGCTACCACCAAGAAGGACCCTGGCTGCCCTTGCAGGGCCAAAACCCTCCTCCAAACTGACATCAAGAAACTGGGGGGCAGAGCCCTCTTTCTCAGAGAAAACGGACACTTCTTTTGTCCCGGCCCTAAGGCACTGTGCTCCCGGACGCCACCTGAAATTCCGTATGGATCAAGATTATTCGCTGACGCAAGCTGCCATCAACCAGGACTCTGGTTGCATTTTTAGTGTAAAACCCTCCACCAAACCGACATCATGAATCTGGGGGCCTAAGTTTTCTTTCACTTGGAAAAGTGCCATCATTTGTATCGTAGGCCCCCTGTCTGGGAGTCGACTGCCGCCTCTTCAAATTCCGCATGGAGCAAGATCCCTCACAGACCCAAGCTGCCATCGACAAGGACCCTGGCTGCCCTTGCAAGGCCAAAACCCTCCTCCAAACTGACATCAAGAAACTGGGGACAGAGTTCTCATTCTCGGAGAAAAGGGACACTTTTTGTGTCCCGGCCCTAATGCACTCTGCTCCCTGCTTCCTCCTGACATTCTGTATGGATCAAGATTCCTCGCAGACCCAAGCTGCCACCGTCAAGGACACTGGCTGCCCTTGCAGGGCCAAAACCCTCCTCCAAACTGACATCAAGAAAGTGGGGGGCAGAGTTCTCTTTCTCAGAGAAAACGGACACCTTTTGTATCCCGGCCCTAAGGCACTCTGCTCCCTGCTGCCTCCTGAAATTTCGTATGGATCAAGATTATTCGCAGGCCCAAGGTGCCACAATAAAGAGCCCTGGCTGCCCTTGCAGGGCCAAAACCCTCCTCCAAACTGACATCAAGAAACTGGGGACAGAGTTCTCATTTTCAGAGAAAAGGAGAACTTTTTGTGTCCCGGCCCTAAGGCACTCTACTCCCTGCTTCCGCCTGATATTCCGTATGGATCAAGATTCCTCGCAGACCCAAGCTGCCACCGACAAGGACCCTGGCTGCCCTTGCAGGGCCAAAACCCTCCTCCAAACTGACATCAAGAAACTGGGGGGCAGAGTTCTCTTTCTCCGAGAAAAGGGACACTTTTTGTGTCTCGGCCCTAAGGCACTGTGCTCCCGGACGCCACCTGAAATTCCATATGGATCAAGATTATTCGCTGACACAAGCTGCCATCAACCTGGACTCTGGTTGCATTTGTAGGGCTAAAACCCTCCACCAAACCGACATCATGAATCTGGGGGCCTAAGTTTTCTTTCACGTGGAAAAGTGCCATCATTTGTATCGCAGGCCCCCTGTCTGGGAGTCGACTGCCGCCTCTTCAAATTCCGCATGGAGCAAGATCCCTCACAGACCCAAGCTGCCACCGACTAAGACACTGGCTGCCCTTGCAGGGCCAAAACCCTCCTCCAAACTGACATCAAGAAACTGGGGGGCAGAGTTCTCTTTCTCAGAGAAAACGGACACTATTTGTGTCCCGGCCCTAAGGCACTCTGCTCCCTGCATCCTCCTGAAATTCCGTATGGATCAAGATTACTCGCAGACACAAGCAGCCACAGAGAGGGACCCTGGCTACCCTTGCAGGGCCAAAACCCTCCTCCAAACTGACATCAAGAAACTGGGGGGCAGAGCTCTCTTTCTCAGAGAAAAATGACACTTTTTGTGTCCCGGCCCTAAGGCACTGTGCTCCCGGACGCCACCTGAAATTTTGTATGGATCAAGATTATTCGCTCAGGCAAGATGCCATCAACCAGGACTCTGGTTGCATTTGTAGGGCCAAAACCCTCCACCAAACCGACATTATGAATCTGGGGGCCTAAGTTTTCTTTCACGTGGATAAGTGCCATCATTTGTATCGAAGGCCACATGTCTGGGAGTCGACTGCCGCCTCTTCAAATTCCGCATGGAGCATGATCCCTCACAGACCCAAAGCTGCCCACCGACAAGCGACCCTGGGCTGCCCTTGCAGGGCCAAAGCCCTCCTCCAAACTGACATCAAGAAAGTGGGGGGCAGAGTTCTCTTTCTCAGAGAAAAGGGACACTTTTTGTTTGTCGGCCCTAAGGCACTGTGCTTCCTGCTGCCTCCTAAAATTCCGTATGGATCAAGATTATTCGCTGACGCAAGCTGCCATCAACCAGGACTCTGGTTGCATTTTTAGGGCTAAAACCCTCCAGCAAACCGACATCATGAATCTGGAGGCCTAAGATTTCTTTCACGTGGAAAAGTGCCATCATATGTATCGTAGGCCCCCTGTCTGGGAGTCGACTGACACCTCTTCAAATTCCGCATGGAGCAAGATCCCTCACAGTCCCAAGCTGCCACCGACAAGGACCCAGGCTGCCCTTGCAAGGCCAAAACCCTCCTCCACACTGACATCAAGAAACTGGGGGGCAGAGTTCTCTTTCTCAGAGAAAAGGGACACTTTTTGTGTCCCGGCCCTAAGGCACTGCGCTCCCTGCTTCCTCCTAATATTCCGTATGGATCAAGATTCCTCGCAGACCTGAGCAGCCACCGACTAGGACCCTGGCGGCCCTTGCAGGGCCAAAGCCCACCTCCAAACTGACATCAGAAAGTGGGCGGCAGGATTCTCTTTCTCCAAAGAAAAAGGACACTTTTTGTGTCTCGGCCCCTAAGGCACTCTGCTGCCTACTGCCTCCTGATTCCGTATGGATCAAGATTCGCTCGGCAGACCAAGCTCGCCACCGACAGGGAGCCGCACTGGCGCCCTTAGCAGGGCAACCCATCCCTCCAAACTGGCATCTAAAGAACTGGGGGGCAGAGTTCTCTCTTCTCAGAGAAAAGGGACTTTTTGTGTCCGGCCTAAAGGCACTCTGCTTGCCCTACTGCCCCTGAAATTCCGTATGGATCAAGATTCCTCGCGACCAAGCTGCCACCCGACAGGGACCTGGCTGCCTTGCAGGGCAACCCTCCTCCAAACTGGCATCAAGAAACTGGGGGGCAGAGTTCTCTTTCTCAGAGAAAACGGACACTTTTTGTGTCCCGGCCCTAAGGCACTCTGCTCCCGGACGACACCTAAAATTTTGTATGGATCAAGATTATTCGCTGACCCAAGATGCCATCAACCAGGACCCTGGTTGCATTTGTAGGGCCAAAACCCTCCACCAAACCGACATCATGAATCTGGGGGCCTAATTTTTCTTTCACGTGGAAAAGTGCCATTATTTTTATCGTAGGCCCCCTGTCTGGGAGTCGACTGCCGCCTCTTCAAATTCCGCTCGGAGCAAGATCCCTCACAGACCCAAGCTGCCACCGACTAGGACCCTGGCTGCCCTTGAAGGGCCAAAACCCTCCTCCAAACTGACATCAAGATAGTGGGGCGCAGAGTTCTGTTCTCGAGGAAAGGGACCTTTCTGTGTCCCGCCCCCTAAGGCACTGTGCTCCCTGCTTCCTCCTGAAAATTCCGAATGGAGCAAGATCCCTCACAGACCCAAGCTGCCACCGACAAGGACCCTGGCTGCCCTTGCAGGGCCAAAACCCTCCTCGCAACTGACATCAAGAAAGTGGGGGGCAGAGTTCTCTTTCTCAGAGAAAAGGGACACTTTTTGTGTCCCGGCCCTAAGGCACTGTGCTCCCGGACGCCACCTGAATTTCCGTATGGATCAGATTATTCGCTGACGCAAGCTGCCATCAACCAGGACTCTGGTTGCATTTGTAGGGGTAAAACCCTCCACCAAACCGACATCATTAATCTGGGGGTCTAAATTTTCTTTCATGTGTAAAAGTGCTATCATATGTATGGTAGGCCCCCTGTCTGGGAGTCGACTGCCGCCTCTTCAAATTCCGCATGGGAGCAAGATCCCCTCACAGAACCTCAGCTGGCCACCGACAAGGACCCTGGCTGCCCTTGCAGGCCAAAACCCGCGCTCTCAAAACTGAACATCAAGAACTGGGCGGCAGAAGTTTCTCTTTCTGCAGAGAAGGGACACTTTTTGTGTCCGCGGCCTCTAAGTCACTGCTGCTTTTGCGATCCTCCTGAAATTACCGTATGGATAAGATTACAGCGCAGACCCAAGCTGCCAAACGACAGGGACCCTGGCTTACCCTTACAGCAGGGCCAAAACACTCTCCAACTGACATCAAGAAACTGGGGGGCAGAGTTCTCTTTCTTAGAGGAAACGCCACAGTTTGTGTCCGGGCCCTAAGGCACTGTGCTCCCTACTGCCTCCTGAAATTCCGTATGGATCAAGATTATTCGCTCAGGCAAGATGCTATCAACCAGGACTCTGGTTGCATTTGTAGGGTCAAAACCCTCCACCAAACCGACATCATGAATCTGGGGGCCTAAGTTTTCTTTCACGTGGAAATGTGCCATCATTTGTATCGTAGGCCCCCTGTCTGGGAGTTGACCGCCGCCTCTTCAAATTCCGCGTGGAGCAAGATCCCTCACAGACCCAAGCTGCCACCGACAAGGACCCTGGCTGCCCTTGCAGGGCCAAAACCCTCCTCCAAACAAGACAGTGGGGGGCAGAGTTCTCTTTCTCAGAGAAAACGGTCACTTTTTGTGTCCCGGCCCTAAGGCACTCTGCTCCCTGCTGCCTCCTGATAATTCGTATGGATCAAGATTCCTCACAGACCAAATGAGCCATAATAAAGAGCCCTGGCTGCCCTTGCCGGGCAAAAACCCTCCTCCAAACTGACATCAAGAAACTGGGGGGCAGAGTTCTCTTTCTCAGAGAAAAGGCACACTTTTTGTGTCCCGGCCCTAAGGCACTCTGCTTCCAGACGCCACTTGAAATGCCGCATGGATCAAGATCCTTCCCAGACCCAAGCTGCCATCAACTAGAACTCTGGCTGCAAATGTAGGGCTAAATGCCTCCTAAAAACTGGCATCATTCATCTGGGGGACTGAGTTTACTTTCACGTGGAAATGCGCCATTGTTTGCATCGAAGGCCACATATCTGGGAGTTGACTGCCTCATGCTGTAATTCCGCACAGATTCAGATTCCTCGCAGACCCAAGCAGCCACCGACAACGACCCTGGCTGCCCTTGCAGGGCCAAAACCCTCCTCCAAACTGACATCAAGAAACTGGGGGGCAGAGTTCTCTTTCTCAGAGAAAACGGACACTTTTTGTGTCCCGGCCCTAAGGCACTGTGCTCCCTTCTGCCTCCTGAAATTTCGTATGGATTAAGATTCCTCGCAGACCCAAGCGGCAACCGACAGGGACCCTGGCTGCCATTGCAGGGCTAAAACCCTCCTCCAAACTGACATCAAGAAAGTGGGGGGCAGAGTTCTCTTACTCAGAGAAAAGGGACACTTTTTGTGTCTCGGCCCTAAGGCACTCTGCTCCCGGACGCCACCTGAAATTCCGTATGGATGAAGATTATTCGCTGACCCAAGATGCCATCAACCAGGACCCTGGTTGCATTTGTAGGGCCAAAACCCTCCACCAAACCGACATCATGAATCTGGGGGCCTAATTTTTCTTTCACGTGGAAAAGTGCCATTATTTGTATCGTAGGCCCCCTGTCAGGGAGTCGACTGCCGCCTCTTCAAATTCCGCTCGGAGCAAGATCCCTCACAGACCCAAGCTGCCACCGACAAGGACCTTGGCTGCCCTTGCAAGGCCAAAACCCTCCTCCAAACTGACATCAAGAAACTGGGGGGCAGAGTTCTCTTTCTCAGAGAAAACGGACACTTTTTGTATCCCGGCCCTAAGGCACTCTGCTAGCTGCTTCCTCCTGAAAATTCGTATGGATCAAGATTCCTCGCAGACCCAAGGTGCCACAATAAAGAGCCCTGGTTGCCCTTGCAGGGCCAAAACCCACCTCCAAACTGACATCAAGAAACTGGGGGGCAGACTTCTCTTTCTCAGAGAAAACGGACACTGTTTGTGTCCCGGCCCTAAGGCACTCTGCTCCCTGCTACCTCCTGAAATACCGTATGGATCAAAATTCCTCGCAGACCCAAGCTGCCACCGACAAGGACCCTGGCTGCCCTTGCAGGGCCAAAACCCTCCTCCAAACTGACATCAAGAAACTGGGGGGCAGAGTTCTGTTTCTCGAAGAAAAGGGACACTTTTTGTGTCCCGCCCCTAAGGCACTCTGCTCCCTGCTTCCTCCTGAAATTCCGTATAGATCAAGATTCCTCGCAGACCCAAGCTGCCACCGACAAGGACCCTGGCTGCCCTTGCAGGGCCAAAACCCTCCTCCAAACTGACATCAAGAAACTGGGGGGCAGAGTCTCTTTCTCAGAGAAAACGGACACTTTTTGTGTCCCGGCCCTAAGGCACTCTGCTCCCTGCTGCCTCCTGAAATTCCGTATGGATCAAGATTAGTCGCTCAGGCAAGATGCCATCAACCAGGACTCTGGTTGCATTTGTGGTGCCAAAACCCTCCACCAAACCGACATCATGAATCTGGGGGCCTAAGTTTTCTTTCACGTGGAAAAGTGCCATCATTTGTATCGTAGGCCCCTTGTCTGGGAGTCGACTGCCGCCTTTTCAAATTCCGCATGGAGCAAGATCCCTCACAGACCCAAGCTGCCACCGACTAGGACCCTGGCTGCCCTTGCAGGGCAAAACCCTCCTCCAAACTGACATCAAGAAAGTGGGGGGCAGAGTTCTCTTTCTCAGAGAAAAGGGACACTTTTTGTGTCCCGGCCCTAAGTCACTCTGCTCTTTGCATCCTCCTGAAATTCCGTATGGATCAAGATTACACGCAGACCCAAGCTGCCAAAGACAGGGACCCTGGCTACCCTTGCAGGGCCAAAACCCTCCTCCAACTGACATCAAGAAACTGGGGGGCGGAGTTCTCTTTCTTAGAGGAAACGCCACAGTTTGTGTCCGGGCCCTAAGGCACTGTGCTCCCTACTGCCTCCTGAAATTCCGTATGGATCAAGATTATTCGCTCAGGCAAGATGCTATCAACCCGGACTCTGGTTGCATTTGTAGGGTCAAAACCCTCCACCAAACCGACATCATGAATCTGGGGGCCTAAGTTTTCTTTCACGTGGAAAAGTGCCATCATTTGTATCGTAGGCCCCCTGTCTGGAGTCGACCGCCGCCTCTTCAAATTCCGCATGGAGCAAGATCCCTCACAGACCCAAGCTGCCACCGACAAGGACCCTGGCTGCCTTGCAGGGCCAAAACCCTCCTCCAAACTGACATCAAGACAGTGGGGGGCAGAGTTCTCTTTCTCAGAGAAAACGGACACTTTTTGTGTCCGGGCCCTAAGGCACTCTGCTCCCTGCTGCCTCTTCAAATTCCGTACGGATCAAGATCTCTCACAGGCCCAAGCTACAACCGACAGGGACCCTGGCCGCCATTGCAGGGCTAAAACCCTCCTCCAAACTGACATCAAGAAACTGGGGGGCAGAGTTCTCTTTCTCAGAGAAAAGGGACACTTTTTGTGTCCCGGCCCTAAGGCACTGTGCTCCCGGACGCCACCTGAAATTCCGTATGGATGAAGATTATTCGCTGACCCAAGCTGCCATCAACTAGAACTCTGGCTGCAATTGTAGGCCTAAATGCCTCCTAAAAACTGGCATCATTCATCTGGGGGACTGAGTTTACTTTCACGTGGAAATGCGCCATTGTTTGCATCGAAGGCCACATATCTGGGAGTTGACAGCCGCATGCTGAAATTCCGCACAGATTAAGATTCCTCGCAGACCCACGCAGCCACCGACTAGGACCCTGGCGGCCCTTGCAGGGCCAAAACCCTCCTCCAAACTGACATCAAGAAACTGGGGGGCAGACTCCTCTTTCTCAGAGAAAATGGACACATTTTGTGTGTCGGCCCTAAGGCACTCTTGTCCCTACTGCCTCCTGAAATTCCGTATGGATCAAGATTCCTCGCAGACCCAAGCTGCCACCGACAAGGACCCTGGCTGCCCTTGCAAGGCAAAAACACCCCTCCAAACTGACATCAAGAAACTGGGGGGCAGACTTCTCTTTCTCAGAGTAAAGGGACACTTTTTGTGTCACGTCCCTAAGGCACTGTGCTCCCAGACGACACCTGAAATTCCGTATGGATGAAGATTATTCGCTGACCCAAGCTGCCATCAACTAGAACTCTGGCTGCAATTGTAGGGCTAAATGCCTCCTAAAAACTGGCATCATTCATCTGGGGGATTGAGTTTTGTTTCACGTGGAAATGCGCCATTGTTTGCATCGAAGGCCTCATATCAGGGAGTTGACTGCCTCATGCTGAAATTCCGCACAGATTAAGATTCCTCGCAGACCCAAGCAGCCACCGACAACGACCCTGGCGGCCCTTGCAGGGCCAAAACCCTCCTCCAAACTGACATCAAGAAACTGGGGGGCAGACTTCTCTTTCTCAGAGAAAACGGACACTTTTTGTGTCCCGGCCCTAAGGCACTCTTGTCCCTACTGCCTCCTGAAATTCCGTATGGATCAAGATTCCTCGCAGACCCAAGCTGCCACCGACAAGGACCCTGGCTGCCCTTGCAAGGCAAAAACACCCCTCCAAACTGACATCAAGAAACTGGGGGGCAGAGTTCTCTTTCTCAGAGGAAAGGGACACTTTTTGTTTCTCGGCCCTACGGCACTGTGCTCCCAGCTGCCTCCTGAAATTCCGTATGGATCAAGATTCCTCGCAGACCCAAGCTACAACCGACCGGGACCCTGACTGCCTTTGCAGGACTAAAACCCTCCTCCAAATTGACATCAAGAAAGTGGGGGGCAGAGTTCTCTTTCTCAGAGAAAAGGGACACTTTTTGTGTCCCGGCCCTAAGGCACTCTGCTCCCGGACGCCACCTGAAATTCCGTATGGATGAAGATTATTCGCTGACGCAAGATGCCATCAACCAGGACTCTGGTTCCATTTGTAGGGCCAAAACCCTCCACCAAACCGACATTATGAATCTGCGGGCCTAAGTTTTCTTTCACGCGAAAAAGTGCCATCATTTTTATCGTAGGCCCCCTGTCTGGGAGTCGACTGCCGCCTCTTCAAATTCCGCATGGAGCAAGATCCCTCACAGACCCAAGCTGCCACCGACTAGGACCCTGGCTGCCCTTGCAGGGCCAAAACCCTCCTCCAAACTGACATCAAGAGAGTGGGGGCAGAGTTCTCTTTCTCAGAGAAAAGGGACACATTTTGTTTGTCGGCCCTAAGTCACTGTGCTTCCTGCTGCCGCCTGAAATTCCGTATGGATCAAGATTCCTCGCTGACGCAAGATCCCATGAACTAGGACTATGGTTGCATTTGTAGGGCCAAAAACCTCCTCCAAACTGACATCAAGAAACTGGGGGGCAGAGTTCTCTTTCTCAGAGAAAAGAGACACTTTTTGTTTGTCGGCCCTAAGGCACTCTGCTCCCTGCTGCCTCTTCAAATTCCGTATGGATCAAGATTCCTCGCAGACCCAAGCTGCCACCGACAAGGACCCTGGCTGCCCTTGCAGGGCCAAAACCCTCCTCCAAACTGACATCAAGAAACAGGGGGGCAGACTTCTCTTTCTCAGAGAAAACGGACACTTTTTGTGTCCCGGCCTGAAGGCATTGTGCTCCGCGGCACCTGCTTCTGTATGGATCAAGATATCGCTGGACGCAAGCTGCCATTCAACCAGGACTCTGGTTGGCATTTGTAGGCTAAAACCTCCACCAAACGGACTCATGATCGGGGCCAAGTTTTCTTTCACGTGTGAAAAGTGCCATCATTTCTATCGCAGCCCCCTGTCTGGGGTCGGACTGCCGCCTTTTCAAAATTCCGATGAGCAGAGCCCTCACAACCCAAGCTGCCACCGACAAGGATCCGGGCTGCCCTTGCAGGGCCAAAACCCTCCTCCAAACTGACATCAAGAAACTGGGGGTGCAGAGTTCTCTTTCTCAGAGAAAAGGGACACTTTTTGTGTCCCGGCCCTAAGGCACTCTGCTCCTTGCATCCTCCTGAAATTCCGTATGGATCAAGATTACACGCAGACCCAAGCTGCCACAGACAGGGACCCTGGCTACCCTTGCAGGGCCAAAACCCTCCTGCAAACTGACATCAAGAAACTGGGGGGCAGAGTTCTCTTTCTTAGAGGAAACGCCACAGTTTGTGTCCGGGCCCTAAGGCACTCTGCTCCCTGCTGCCTCTTCAAATTCCGTATGGATCAAGATCCCTCACACAACCAAGCTAACACCGACAGGGACCCTGGCTGCCATTGCAGGGCTAAAACCCTCCTCCAAACTGACATCAAGAAACTGGGGGGCAGAGTTCTCTTTCTCAGAGAAAAGGGACACTTTTTGTGTCCCGGCCCTAAGGCACTCTGCTCCCGAATGCCACTTGAAATTTCGTATGGATGAAGATTATTCGCTGACGCAAGCTGCCATCAACCAGGACTCTGGTTGGCATTTGATAGGACTAAAACCCTCCACCAAACAGACATCATGAATCTGGGGGACTGAATTTTCTTTCACGTGGAAAAGTGCCATCATTTGTATCGTAGGCTCCATGTCTAGGAGTCGACTGCCGCCTCTTCAAATTCGCATGAAGCAAGATCCCTCACAGACCCAAGCTGCCACCGACAAGGACCCTGGCTGCCCTTGCAGGGCCAAAACCCTCCTCCAAACTGACATCAAGAAACTGGGGGGCAGAGTTCTCTTTCTCAGAGGAAAGGGACACTTTTTGTTTCTCGGCCCTAAAACACTCTGCTCCCTGCTGCCTCCTGAAATTCCGTATGGATCAAGATCCCTCGCAGACCCAAGCAGCCACAGACAAGGACCCTGGCTGCCCTTGCAGGGCCAAAAGCCTCCTCCAAACTGACATCAAGAAAGTGGGGGGCAGGGTTCTCTTTCTCAGAGAAAAGGGACACTTTTTGTGTCCCGGCCCTAAGGCACTCCGCTCCCTGCTGCCTCCTGAAATTCCGTATGGATGCAGATTCCTCGCAGACCCAAGCTGCCACCGACAAGGACCCTGGCTGCCCTTGCAGGGCCAAAACCCTCCTCCAAACTGACATCAAGAAAGTGGGGGGCAGAGTTCTCTTTCTCAGAGAAAAGGGACACTTTTTGTTTCTCGGCCCTAAGGCACTGTGCTACCGAACCCCACCTGAAATGCCACACGGATAAAGATCTTTCCCAGACCCAAGCTGCCATCAACTAGAACTCTGGCTGCAAATGTAGGGCTAAATGCCTCCTAAAAACTGGCATCATGCATTTGGGGGACTGAGTTTTCTTTCACTCGGAAAAGCGCCATTCTTTGTATCGATGGCCTCATATCTGGGAGTTGACAGCCGCATGCTGAAATTCCGCATGGATTAGGATTCCTCGCAGACCCAAGCTGCCACCAATAAGGACCCTGGCTGCCCTTGCAGGGCCAAAACCCTCCTCCAAACTGACATCAAGAAAGTGGGGGGCAGAGTTCTCTTTCTCAAAGAAAAGGACACTTTTTGTTTCCCGGCCCTAAGTCACTCTGCTCCCGGACGCCACCTGAAATTCCGTATGGATCAAGATTATTTGCTGGCGCAAGCTGCCATCAACCAGGACTCTGGTTGCATTTGTAGGGCTAAAACCCTCCACCAAACACATCATGAATCTGGGGGCTTAAGTTTTCTTTCACGTGGAAAAAGTGCCACATTCTATCGCAGGCCCCCCTGGCTGGGAGTCGACTGCCGCCTCTTCAAATTCCGTGTGGAGCAAGATCCCTCACAGACCCAAGCTGCCACCGACAAGGACCCTGGCTGCCCTTGCAGGGCCAAAACCCTCCTCCAAACTGACATCAAGAAACTGGGGGGCAGAGTTCTCTTTCTCAGAGAAAAGGGACACTTTTTGTGTCCCGGCCCTAAGGCACTCTGCTCCTTGCATCCTCCTTAAATTCCGTATGGATCAAGATTCCTCGCAGACCCAAGCTGCCACAGACAGGGACCCTGGCTACCCTTGCGGGGCCAAAACCCTCCTCCAAACTGACATCAAGAAACTGGGGGGCAGAGTTCTCTTTCTTAGAGGAAACGCCACAGTTTGTGTCCGGGCCCTAAGGCACTGTGCTCCCAGACTCCACCTGAAATTCCGTATGGATCAAGATTATTCGCTCAGGCAAGATGCCATCAACCCAGACTCTGGTTGCATTTGTAGGGTCAAAACCCTCCACCAAACCGACATCATGAATCTGGGGGCCTAAGTTTTCTTTCACGTGGAAAAGTGCCATCATTTGTATCGTAGGCCCCCTGTCTGGGAGTCGACTGCCGCCTCTTCAAATTCCGTGTGGAGCAAGATCCCTCACAGACCCAAGCTGCCACCGACAAGGACCCTGGCTGCCCTTGCAGGGCCAAAACCCTCCTCCAA
>JAVTVJ010005378.1:0-11068 GCA_034509425.1 Eopsaltria australis | reverse complement strand
TTTGGCAATTTTTAAGCTATTTTGGGGTCACTTTTGCGTCCATTTATGGAGTCATTTTTGGAGTCATTTCTGGGCCATTTTCGGGGCCATTTAGGGCCCATATTTGGGTCAATTTCTGATTCATTTTTTGAGTCTATTTTGGGCTTATTTTTGGGTCATTTTTGGGCCATTTTTGGGCTATTTCTTTGTCTTTTTTGCGCCACTATCGGGGCCATTTTTGTGGCCATTTCAGGGCCATTTTTGGGTCATTTACGGGGGAATTTTTGAGGTCATTTTTGGGTCATTTTTGTGGCCTTTTGGGGGCTTTTTTGGGTCATTTCTGGGTCATTTTTGGGTCATCTTTGGGGCTATTTTTGAGTAATTTTGGGTCGTTTTTGGGGCCTTTTATTGGCTATTTTTCTGAAGTCATCTTTAGGGCCATTTCTGTGCCTTTTTGGGTCATTTTTGGCGGCCCATTTCTCCATCATTTTTGGGGACATTTGTGTGACATCCGGGCACCTGCGGCGGCCATTTCGGTAGTTCGCGGACCAATTGCGCATGCGCCGAGTACATCCGGGCAATGCCGCGGCCATTTTTGTAGTTCGGGACCCAAGTGCGCATGCGCCAAGTACAATCCGGGCACTGCGGCCGGCCATTTTGGAGTCGGGACCAAGTGCCGCATTGCCGCCGAGTACATCCTGGCACTGCGGCGGCCATTTTGTAGTTCAGACCAATGCGCATGCGCCGAGTTACATCCCGGCATGCGCGGCACATTTGCGTGGTTCGGGACCAAGTGCGCATGCGCCGAGTACATCCGGGCACTGCGGCGGCCATTTTGGCGTCTAGAAATGTGCTGCGCATGCGCCGAGTAAATCCGGGCACTGCGGCAGCCATATTGGAGTCCGGAGGCTTAGTACGCATGTGCGGAGTACATCCGGGCACTGCGGCGGCCATTTTGGTAGTGCGGGACCAAGTGCGCATGCGCCGAGTACATCCGGGTACTGCGGCGGCCATTTTGGTAGTTCGAGTCTATTTTGGGCTTAATTTTGGGTCATTTTTGGGTCTTTTTTGGGCAATTTCAGGGGCTATTTTGGAGCCATTTTTGAGCCATTTTTGGATCATTGTTTTGGGCCATTTTTAGGTCAATTTTGGGGCCATTTTTGAGCCATTTCTGGGTCATTGTTTGGGGCTGTTTTAAAGGCTATTTTTGGTGCAATTTCTGGGTCATTTATTGGGGATGTTTTGCATCATTTTACAGCCAATTTTGGGTCATTTTTGGGCCATTCTTGGGGCCCTTTTAGGGCCTTTTTTGGGTCATTTTTGAGCCTTTTTGGGTCTAGTTTTAGGACTATTTCTGGGTGATTTTCGGAGAGCTTTTGGGCTCGTATTTGGGTCAATTTTTGAGTCATTTTTGGGCGATTTATGGGCCATTTTGGGGTGATTTTTGGGTCATTTTTTGGGGCTATTTTGGGCCTATTTTTCAGTGATTTATAGGCGGAATTTTGGGTTATTTTACGGCCCATTTTTGCTCATTTTGGAGGCCATTTTTAGGGCCATTTTGGGGCTATTTTTGGGTCAATTTTGTGCCAATTTTTGGGTTATTTTTGGACCATTTTGGGGGCCTTTTAGGGGCTATTTTTAGGGCCTTTTAGGGTCTATTTTTTGGGCAATTTTTGGGCCATTTGGGTCATTTTTAGGTCATTTCTTGGGGCTATTTCGAGCCTTGTTTGGGGTCATTTATAGGGGAAATTTTAGATCATTTTATGGCCAATTTTGAGTCATTTTTAGGGCCATTCTTGGGGCCATTTTTGGGGCCATTTATGGTGCTATTTTGAGATCATTTTGGGTCATTTTTGTGTTTATCTTTCCGTCATTTTTGAGCCATTTTTGGGTAATTTTAGGCCATTTTTGTGTCATTTAGGGCACTATTTTTGGGCCATTTTGGGGTGATTTTTAGGGCTATTTTTGGGTAATTTTTGAGCCATTTTTGGGGCTATTCTGGGCCTATTTTTGGGTCATTTTTAAGGCCATTTTTAGGGCCATTTTCAGAGCCATTTAGGGCCCACTTTTGAGTCATTTTTTGGTCATTTTTAGGGCCAGTTTTGGGTCAATTTGGGGCCATTTTTGGGTCATTTTTGAGGCCATTTTGGGGCTATTTTTGGGCCATTTTGGGTCATATATGAGGCTATTTTTGGTCGTTGTTTGGGCCATTTTTGGTCAATTTTGAGGCCATTTTAGAGTCATTTTTGGGGTGAATTTTTGGTCATTTTATGGCCAGTTTTGTAACCATTTTACGGCCATTTTTGGGTCATTTTTGGATCAATTTTAAGGTCTATTTTGGGGTCATTTTTGGGCCAATTTTTGGGTTATTTTTGGACCATTTCTGGGGCCATTTTTTTGTCAATTTTGCAGCCATTTTTGCGGCCATTTTTGGGTCACTTTTGTGGCCAATTTTTTCGGTCATTTTTGACCACTATGGGGCCCATTTTTTGTCAATTTTGGACTATTTTGGAGCCATTCGGCGTTCATTTTTGGGGCCACCTTCGAGCCATTTTGGCCATTCTTGGTCTTTTTTTGCGTCATTTCGGGGCCATTTCTGACTTCATTTTCGGGGCCGCCATTCTGGCCCAATTTTGGGGCCATATTCGGGGGCATATCGTTGCCATTTTTTGGGTCATTTATGGGCCCTTCTTGAGTCTTTTTTGGGATATTTTTTTTGGTCATTTTTGGGCTGTTTTTTGGTCATTTTTAGGGCTATTTTTGGTTCATTTTTGGGCCATTTCTGGGTCATTTTTGGGGCTATTTTTAAGCTTTTTTGTGTCATTTTCAGGTTATTTTTGGAGGTATTTTGGGTCTATTTTTGGGCCATTTTTTGTCCAATTTTTTACGTCATTTTTGGGTCATTTATGGAGGGATTTTTTGGTCATTTTTTGGTCGTTCATGGGGCCTTTTAGGGGCTATTTTTTGGGCTATTTTTGAGTCATTTTCATGTTATTTTTGCGTCATTTTTTGGTCCATTTTTTGGTCATTTTTTAGGCCATTTTTGGAGACATTTGGGGCCATTTCTGGGCCATTTTTGGGCCATTTTTCTGTCATTGTTTTGGATCCTTTTTAGATCATTTGTGGGCCATTTTTGGGGTTTTTTTGGGGGCTATTTTTTGGTCATTTTTAGGCTATTTTTGGATCATTCTTGGGTCATCTTTGGGTTTGTTTTTGGATGAATTTTTGGGCATGTTTTGGCAATTTTTAAGCTATTTTTGGGTCACTTTTGGGTCCATTTATGGAGTCATTTTTGGAGTCATTTCTGGGCCATTTTCGCGGCCATTTAGGCCCATATTTGGCCGTCAATTTCTGATTCATTTTTTTGAGTCTATTTTGCGCAGCTTATTTTTGGCCGTCATTGTTGGGCCATTTTTGGGGCTATTCTTGCGTCTTTTTTGCCGCCACTATCGGGCCATTTTTGTGGCCATTTCCAGGGCCATTTTGGGTCATTTCCGGGGGAATTTTTGAGGTCATTTTTTGGTCATTTTTGTGGCCTTTTGGGGGCTTTTTTGGGTCATTTCTGGGTCATTTTTGGGTCATCTTTGGGGCTATTTTTGAGTAATTTTTGGGTCGTTTTTGGGGCCTTTTATGGGCTATTTTTGAGTCATCTTTTGGGCCATTTCTGTGCCTTTTTGGGTCATTTTTGGGGCCATTTCTCCATCATTTTTGGGGACATTTGTGTGTACATCCGGGCACTGCGGCGGCCATTTTGGTAGTTCGGGACAATTTGCGCATGCGCCGAGTACATCCGGGAACTGCGGCGGCCATTTTGGGTAGTTCGGGACAATTTGCGCATGCGCGAGTACATCCGGGACTACTGCGGCGGCCATTTGGCTAGGTCGGACAAGTGCGCATGCAGCCGAATACATTCCGCGGACTGCCGGCGCGCCATTTGTAGTTCGGAACCAAGTGCGCATGCGCCGAGTACATCCGGCACTGCGGCGGCCATCTTGGTAGTTCGACCAAGGCCATGACGCCGAGTACATCCGGCGCACCTGCGGCGCATTTGTAGTTCGGGGACCAAGTCCGCATGCGCGGCAGCACATCCGGGCACTGCGGCGGCCATTTGGGAAGTTCGGGACCAATTGCGCATGCGCCGAGTACATCCGGGCACTGCGGCGGCCATTTTGGTAGTTCGGGACCAAGTGCGCATGCGCCGAGTACATCCGGGCACTGCGGCGGCAATTTTTGTAGTTCAGGGCTTACTGAGCATGCGCGGAGTACATCCGGGTACTGCGGCGGCCATTTTGGTAATTCAGGGCCTACTGAGCATGCGCGGAGTACATCCGGGTCCTGTGGCGGCCATTTTGGAAGTTCGGGATCCAGTGCGCATGCGCGGAGTACATCCGGGCACTGCGGCGGATTTTGTAGTTCGACCAAGTTGCCATGGCGTAGTACATCCGCGGCACTCTGCTGCGGCCATTCTGGTAGTTTCGAGGGATACTGGAGCATGCGCGGAGTCATCCGGGTATGCGCGGCCATTTTTGGTTAGTTCGGGACGAAGTGCGCATGCGCCGAGTACATCCGGGCACTGCGGCGGCCATTTTGGTAGTTCGGGACCAAGTGCGCATGCGCGGAGTACATCCGGGCACTGCGGCTGGCCATTTTGGTTGTTCGGGACCAATTGCGCATGCGCCGAGTACATCCGGGTACTGCGGCGGCAATTTTGGTAGTTCGGGACCAAGTGCGCATGCGCCGAGTACATCCGGGCACTGGGGCGGCCTTTTTGGTAGTTCGGGACCAAGTGCGCATGCGCCGAGTACATCCGGGCACTGCGGCGGCCATTTTGGTAGTTCAGATCCAATTGCCCATGCGCCGAGTACATCCGGTCCTGCGGCGGCCATTTTGGTAGTTCGGGACCAAGTGCGCATGCGCCGAGTACATCCGGGCACTGCGGCGGCCATTTTGGTAGTTCGGGACCAATTGCGCATGCGCCGAGTACATCCGGGCACGGCGGCAGCCATATTGGAGTCTGGAGGCATAGTACGCATGTGCGGAGTTACATCCGGGCACTGCGGCGGCCATTTTGGTAGTTCGGGACCAAGTGCGCATGTCGCCGAGTATATGCCGCGTACTGCGGCGGCCATTTTGGTAGTTCGAGTCTATTTTGGGCTTAATTTTTGGTCTTTTTTGGGTCTTTTTTGGGCAATTTCAGGGGCTATTTTGGAGCCATTTTTGAGCCATTTTTGGATCATTGTTTTGGGCCATTTTTAGGTCAATTTTGGGGCCATTTTTGAGCCATTTCTGGGTCATTTTTTGGGGCTGTTTTTAAAGGCTATTTTTGGTGCAATTTCTGGGTCATTTATTGGGGATGTTTTGCATCATTTTACAGCCAATTTTGGGTCATTTTTGGGCCATTTTTGGGGCCCTTTTAGGGCCTTTTTTGGGTCATTTTTGAGCCGTTTTTGGGTCTAGTTTAAGGACTATTTCTGGGTGATTTTCGGAGAGCTTTTGGGCCCGTATTTGGGTCAATTTTTGAGTCATTTTTGGGCGATTTATGGGCCATTTTGGGGTGATTTTTGGGTCATTTTTTGGGCTATTTTGGGCCTATTTTCAGTGATTTATAGGCGGAATTTTGGGTTATTTTACGGCCCATTTTGGCTCATTTTGGAGGCCATTTTTAGGGCCATTTTGGGGCTATTTTTGGGTCAATTTTGGGCCAATTTTTGGGTTATTTTGGACCATTTTGGGGGCCTTTTAGGGGCTATTTTTAGGGCCTTTTAGGGTCTATTTTTTGGGCAATTTTTGGGCCATTTTGGGTCATTTTTAGGTCATTTCTTGGGGCTATTTCGAGCCTTGTTTTGGGTCATTTATAGGGGAAATTTTAGTTCATTTTATGGCCAATTTTGAGTCATTTTTAGGGCCATTCTTGGGGCCATTTTTGGGGCCATTTATGGTTGCTTTTTGGGTCATTTTGGGGTCATTTTGTGTTTATCTTTCCGTCATTTTTGAGCCATTTTTTTTGGGGTAATTCTTTAGGGCCATTTTTGTGTATTTAGGCATTTTTGGGCAATTTTGTGGTGATTTTAGGGTATTTTGGGTAATTTTTGAGCCATTTTTGGGGCATTTGGGCTATTTTTGGTCATTTATGGCCATTAGGGCCATTTTCAGAGCCATTTTGGGCCCCCAACTTTTGAGTCATTTTTGGTCATTTTTAGGGCCAGTTTTGGTGTCAATTTGGGGCCATTTCTGGCGTCATTTTTGAGGCCATTTTGGGTGCTATTTTTGGGCCATTTTTGGTCATATATGAGGCTATTTTTGGTCGTTGTTTTGGGCCACTTTTTGGTCATTCTTGAGGCCATTTTAGGTCATTTTTGGGGTGAATTTTTGTTCATTTTATGGCCAGTTTTGTAACCATTTTACGTCCATTTTTGGGTCATTTTTGGATAAATGTTAAGGTCTATTTTGGGGTCATTTTTGGGCCAATTTTTGGGTTATTTTTGGACCATTTCTGGGGCCATTTTTTTGTCAATTTTGCGGCCATTTTTGCGGCCATTTTGGGTCACTTTTGGGCCAATTTTTGGGTCATTTTTGGACCACTTATGGGGCCATTTTTTTGTCAATTTTGGACTATTTTGGGGCCACTTTGGGGTTCATTTTTGGGGCCACCTTCGGAGCCATTTTGGGCCCATTCTTGGGTCTTTTTTTGTTCATTTTCGGGGCCATTTCTGATTCATTTTCGGGGCCATTTCTTGGCCAATTTTGGGGCCATATTCGGGGGCATATCGTTGCCATTTTTTGGTTCATTTATGGGCCCTTCTTGAGTCTTTTTTGGGATATTTTTTTGGTCATTTTTGGGCTGTTTTTTGGTCATTTTTAGGGCTATTTTGGGTCATTTTTGGGCCATTTCTGGGTCATTTTTGGGGCTATTTTTAAGCTTTTTTGTGTCATTTTCAGGTTATTTTTGGAGGTATTTTGGGTCTATTTTTGGGCCATTTTTTGTCCAATTTTTACGTCATTTTTGGGTCATTTATGGAGGGATTTTTTGGTCATTTTTTGGTCGTTCATGGGGCCTTTTAGGGGCTATTTTTTTGGCTATTTTTGAGTCATTTTCATGTTATTTTTGCGTCATTTTTTGGTCCATTTTTTGGTCATTTTTTAGGCCATTTTTTGGAGACATTTGGGGCCATTTCTGGGCCATTTTTGGGCCATTTTTCTGTCATTGTTTTGGATCATTTTTAGATCATTTGTGGGCCATTTTTGGGGTTTTTTTGGGGGCTATTTTTTGGTCATTTTTAGGCTATTTTTGGATCATTCTTGGGTCATCTTTGGGTGTGTTTTTTGATGAATTTTTGGGCATGTTTTGGCAATTTTTAAGCTATTTTGTGGTCACTTTTGGGTCCATTTATGGAGTCATTTTTGGAGTCATTTCTGGGCCATTTTCGGGGCCATTTAGGGCCCATATTTGGGTCAATTTCTGATTCATTTTTTGAGTCTATTTTGGGCTTATTTTTGGGTCATTTTTGGGCCATTTTTGGGCTATTTCTTGGTCTTTTATGCGCCACTATCGGGGCCATTTTTGTGGCCATTTCAGGGCCATTTTTGGGTCATTTACGGGGGGATTTTTGAGGTCATTTTTGGGTCATTTTTGTGGCCTTTTGGGGGCTTTTTTGGGTCATTTCTGGGTCATTTTTGGGTCATCTTTGGGGCTATTTTTGAGTAATTTTTGGGTCGTTTTTGGGGCCTTTTATGGGCTATTTTTGAGTCATCTTTAGGGCCTTCTGTACCTTTTTGTCATTTATTTGGGGCAGTCTCTCCATCATTTTTGGGAATTTGTGTGATCGGGTCACTGCGGCAGGCCATTTTGGTTTAGTTCGGGACAAGTGCGCATGCGCCGGAGTACTGTCCGGGCACTGCGGCGGCCATTTTGGTAGTTCGGGACCAATTGCGCATGCGCCGAGTACATCCGGGTACTGCGGCGGCCATTCTGGTAGTTCAGGGACCAAGTGCGCATGCGCCGAGTAATCCGGTCTGCGGCGTCCATGTGGAAGTTCGGGGAACCAAGTGCGCATGGCGCGGAGTACATCCGCGCACTTGCCGGCGGCATTTGGTTAGTTCGGACTCAAGTGCGCATGCGCCGAGTACATCGGGGTACTGCGGCCGGCCATTTTGTAGTTCGGTCTATTTTGGGCTTAATTTTGGGTCATTTTTGGGTCTTTTTGGGGCAATTTCAGGGGCTATTTTGGAGCCATTTTTGAGCCATTTTTTGATCATTGTTTTGGGCCATTTTTAGGTCAATTTTGGGGCCATTTTTGAGCCATTTCTGGGTCATTTTTTGGGGCTGTTTTAAAGGCTATTTTTGGTGCAATTTCTGGTCATTTATTGGGGATGTTTTGCATCATTTTACAGCCAATTTTGGGTCATTTTTGGGCCATTTTTGGGGCCCTTTTAGGGCCTTTTTTGGGTCATTTTTGAGCCGTTTTTGGGTCTAGTTTTAGGACTATTTCTGGGTGATTTTCGGAGAGCTTTTGGGCCCGTATTTGGGTCAATTTTTGAGTCCTTTTTTGGCGATTTATGGGCCATTTTGGGGTGATTTTTGGGTCATTTTTTGGGCTATTTGGGCCTATTTTTCAGTGATTTATAGGCGGAATTTTGGGTTATTTTACGGCCCATTTTGGCTCATTTTGGAGGCCATTTTTAGGGCCATTTTGGGGCTATTTTTGGGTCAATTTTGGGCCAATTTTTGGGTTATTTTTGGACATTTTGGGGGCCTTTTAGGGGCTATTTTTAGGGCCTTTTAGGGTCTATTTTTTGGGCAATTTTTGGGCCATTTTGGGTCATTTTTAGGTCATTTCTTGGGGCTATTTCGAGCCTTGTTTGGGGTCATTTATAGGGGAAAATTTAGATCAATTTATGGCCAATTTTGAGTCATTTTTAGGGCCATTCTTGGGGCCATTTTTGGGGCCATTTATGGTGCTATTTTGGGATCATTTTGGGTCATTTTTGTGTTTATCTTTCCGTCATTTTTTAGGCATTTTTGGGTAATTTTGAGGCCATTTTTGTTCATTTAGGGCACTATTTTTGCGCGCCATTTTGGGGTGATTTTTAGAGGCTATTTTGGGTAATTTTTGAGCCATTTTGGGTATTCGGCCTATTTTTGGGTCATTTTAAGGCCATTTTTTAGGGCCATTTTCAGAGCCATTGGCCCACTTTGAGTCATTTTTTGGGTCATTTTTTAGGGCCAGTTTTGGTCCAATTTGGGGCCATTTTTGGGTCATTTTTGAGGCCATTTTGGGGCTATTTTTGGGCCATTTTGGGTCATATATGAGGCTATTTTTGGTCGTTGTTTTGGGCCATTTTTGGTCAATTTTGAGGCCATTTTAGAGTCATTTTTGGGGTGAATTTTTGGTCATTTATGGCCAGTTTTGTAACCATTTTACGGCCATTTTTGGGTCATTTTTGGATAAATGTTAAGGTCTATTTTGGGGTCATTTTTGGGCCAATTTTTGGGTTATTTTTGGACCATTTCTGGGGCCATTTTTTTGTCAATTTTCCGGCCATTTTTGCGGCCATTTTTGGGTCACTTTTGGGCCAATTTTTGGGTCATTTTTGGACCACTTATGGGGCCATTTTTTTGTCAATTTTGGACTATTTTGGGGCCACTTTGGGGTTCATTTTTGGGGCCACCTTCGGAGCCATTTTTGGGCCATTTTTGGGGGTATTTTTGGGGTCATTTCGGTGGCCATTTCTGATTTCATTTTCGGGGCCATTTCTTGGCCAATTTTCGGGCCATGATTCGGGGGGGCATATCGTTGCCATTTTTTGGGTCATTTATGGGCGCCTTCAGTCTTTTTTGGGAGTATTTTTCTTTGGTCATTTTTGGGCTGTTTTTTGGTCATTTTTAGGGCTATTTTTGCGTCTTTTTGAGCCATTTCTGGGTCATTTTTGGGGCTATTTTTAAGCTTTTTTGTGTCATTTTCAGGTTATTTTTGGAGGTATTTTGGGTCTATTTTTGGGCCATTTTTTGTCCAATTTTTACGTCATTTTTGGGTCATTTATGGAGGGATTTTTGGTCATTTTTTGGTCGTTCATGGGGCCTTTTAGGGGCTATTTTTTGGGCTATTTTTGAGTCTTTTTCATGTTATTTTTGCGTCATTTTTTGGTCCATTTTTTGGTCATTTTTTAGGCCATTTTTGGAGACATTTGGGGCCATTTCTGGGCCATTTTTGGGCCATTTTTCTGTCATTGTTTTGGATCATTTTTAGATCATTTGTGGGCCATTTTTGGGGTTTTTTTGGGGGCTATTTTTTGGTCATTTTTAGGCTATTTTTTGATCATTCTTGGGTCATCTTTGGGTGTGTTTTTGGATGAATTTTTGGGCATGTTTTGGCAATTTTTAAGCTATTTTGGGGTCACTTTTGGGTCCATTTATGGAGTCATTTTGGGAGTCATTTCTGGGCCATTTTCGGGGCCATTTAGGGCCCATATTTGGGTCAATTTCTGATTCATTTTTTGAGTCTATTTTGGGCTTATTTTTGGGTCATTTTTGGGCCATTTTTGGGCTATTTCTTGGTCTTTTTTGCGCCACTTTCGGGGCCATTTTTGTGGCCATTTCAGGGCCATTTTTGGGTCATTTACGTGGGAATTTTTGAGGTCATTTTTGGGTCATTTTTGTGGCCTTTTGGGGGCTTTTTTGGGTCATTTCTGGGTCATTTTTGGGTCATCTTTGGGGCTATTTTTGAGTAATTTTTGGGTCGTTTTTGGGGGCTTTTATGGGCTATTTTTGAGTCATCTTTAGGGCCATTTCTGTGCCTTTTTGGGTCATTTTTGGGGCCATTTCTCCATCATTTTTGGGGACATTTGTGTGTACATCCGGGCACTGCGGCGGCCATTTTGGTAGTTCGGGACAATTTGCGCATGCGCCGAGTACATCCAGGCACTGCGGCGGCCATTTTGGTAGTTCGGGACCAAGTGCGCATGCGCCGAGTACATCCGGGCACTGCGGCGGCCATCTTGGTAGTTCGGAACCAAGTGCGCATGCGCCGAGTACATCTGGGTCCTGCGGCGGCCATTTTTGTAGTTTGGGACAAAGTGCGCATGCGCGCAG
>JAVTVJ010005377.1:0-12794 GCA_034509425.1 Eopsaltria australis | reverse complement strand
GAAATAGCCAAAAAAGGCCCCAAAAATGACCCAAAAATAAGCCCAAAATAGACTCAAAAAATGAATCAGAAATTGACCCAAATATGGGCCCTAAATGGCCCCGAAAATGGCCCAGAAATGACTCCAAAAATGACTCCATAAATGGACCCAAAAGTGACCCAAAATAGCTTAAAAATTGCCAAAACATGCCCAAAAATTCATCCAAAAACACACCCAAAGATGACCCAAGAATGATCAAAAAATAGCCTAAAAATGACCAAAAAATAGCCCCCAAAAAAACCCCAAAAATGGCCCACAAATGATCTAAAAATGATCCAAAACAATGACAGAAAAATGGCCCAAAAATGGCCCAGAAATGGCCCCAAATGTCTCCAAAAATGGCCTAAAAAATGACCAAAAAATGAACCAAAAAATGACGCAAAAATAACATGAAAATGACTCAAAAATAGCCCAAAAAATAGCCCCTAAAAGGCCCCATGAACGACCAAAAAATGACCAAAAAATCCCTCCATAAATGACCCAAAAATGACGTAAAAATTGGACAAAAAATGGCCCAAAAATAGACCCAATATACCTCCAAAAATAACCTGAAAATGACACAAAAAAGCTTAAAAATAGCCCCAAAAATGACCCAGAAATGGCCCAAAAATGACCCAAAATAGCCCTAAAAATGACCAAAAAACAGCCCAAAAATGACCAAAAAAATATCCCAAAAAAGACTCAAGAAGGGCCCATAAATGACCCAAAAAATGGCAACGATATGCCCCGAATATGGCCCCAAAATTGGCCAAGAAATGGCCCCGAAAATGAATCAGAAATGGCCCCGAAAATGACCAAAAAAAGACCCAAGAATGGGCCCAAAATGGCTCCGAAGGTGGCCCCAAAAATGAACCCCAAAGTGGCCCAAAAATAGTCCAAAAATGACAAAAAAATGGCCCCATAAGTGGTCCAAAAATGACCCAAAAATTGGCCCAAAAGTGACCCAAAAATGGCCGCAAAAATGGCCGCAAAATTGACAAAAAATTGGCCCCAGAAATGGTCCAAAAATAACCCAAAAATTGGCCCAAAAATGACCCCAAAATAGACCTTAACATTTATCCAAAAATGACCCAAAAATGGCCGTAAAATGTTTACAAAACTGGCCATAAAATTACAAAAAATTCACCCCAAAAATGACTCTAAAATGGCCTCAAAATTGACCAAAAATGGCCCAAAACAACGACCAAAAATAGCCTCATATATGACCCAAAATGCCCCAAAAATAGCCCCAAAATGGCCTCAAAAATGACCCAAAAATGGCCCCAAATTGACCCAAAACTGGCCCTAAAAATGACCAAAAAATGACTCAAAAGTGGGCCCAAAATGGCTCTGAAAATGGCCCTAAAAATGGCCTTAAAAATGACCCAAAAATAGGCCCAGAATAGCCCCAAAAATGGCTCAAAAATTACCCAAAAATAGCCCTAAAAATCACCCCAAAATGGCCCAAAAATAGTGCCCTAAATGACACAAAAATGGCCCTAAAATTACCCAAAAATGGCTCAAAAATGACGGAAAGATAAACACAAAAATGACCCAAAATGATCCCAAAATAGCACCATAAATGGCCCCAAAAATGGCCCCAAGAATGGCCCTAAAAATGACTCAAAATTGGCCATAAAATGATCTAAAATTTCCCCTATAAATGACCCCAAACAAGGCTCGAAATAGCCCCAAGAAATGACCTAAAAATGACCCAAAATGGCCCAAAAATTGCCCAAAAAATAGACCCTAAAAGGCCCTAAAAATAGCCCCTAAAGGCCCCCAAAATGGTCCAAAAAATAACCAAAAAATTGGCCCAAAATTGACCCAAAAATAGCCCCAAAATGGCCCTAAAAATGGCCTCCAAAATGAGCCAAAATGGGCCGTAAAATAACCCAAAATTCCGCCTATAAATCACTGAAAAATAGGCCCAAAATAGCCCAAAAAATGACACAAAAATCACCCAAAAATGGCCCATAAATCGCCCAAAAATGACTCAAAAATTGACCCAAATACGGGCCCAAAAGCTCTCCGAAAATCACCCAGAAATAGTCCTAAAACTAGACCCAAAAACGGCTCAAAAATGACCCAAAAAAGGCCCTAAAAGGGCCCCAAAAATGGCCCAAAAAAGACCCAAAATTGGCTGTAAAATGATGCAAAACATCCCCAATAAATGACCCAGAAATTGCACCAAAAATAGCCTTTAAAACAGCCCCAAAAAATGACCCAGAAATGCCTCAAAAATGGCCCCAAAATTGACCTAAAAATGCCCCAAAACAATGATCCAAAAATGGCTCAAAAATGGCTCCAAAATAGCCCCTGAAATTGCCCAAAAAAAGACCAAAAATGACCCCAAATTAAGCCCAAAATAGACTCGAACTACCAAAAATAGGCCGCCGCAGTGCCTGGATGTACTCGGCGCATGCGCACTTGGTCCCGTACTACCAAATGGCCGCCGCAGTACCCGGATGTACTCAGCGCATGCGCACTTGGTCCCGAACTGCCAAAATGGCCGCCGCAGTACCCGATTGTACTCGGCGCATGCGCAATTGCTCCCGAACTACCAAAATGGCCGTCGCAATGCCCGGATCAACTCGGCGCATGCGCAATTGGTCCCGAACTACCAAAATGGCCGCCGCAGTGCCCGGATGTACTCGGCGCATGCGCACTTGGTCCCGAACTACCAAAATGGCCGCCGCCAGTACCCGGATGTACTTCAGGGCGCAGTGCCCGCACTGGTCCCAACTACCAAAATTGGCCCGCCGCTGTGCCCGGATGTACTCGGCGCATGCGCACTTGGTCCCGAACTACCAAAATGGCCGCCGCAGTGCCCGGATGTACTGTGCGCATGCGCACTTGGTCCCAAACTACCAAAATGGCCGCCGCAGTGCCCGGATGTACTCGGCGCATGCGCAATTGGTCCCGAACTACCAAAATGGCCGCCGAAGTGCCCGGATGTACTCCGCGCATGCTCAGTAATTCCTGAACTACCAGAATGGCCGCCGCAGTACCCGGATGTACTCGGCGCATGCGCAATTGGTCCCGAACTACCAAAATGGCCGCCGCAGTGCCCGGATGTACTCGCGGCATTGCTCAGTAATTCCTGAACTACCAGAAATGCCCGCAGTAACCCGGATGACTCGGCGCATGGCGCAATTGGTCCCCGAACCACCAAAATGGCCGCGCGCGCAGTGCCCGATGTTACTCGGCGCATGCGCAAATTGGCCCGAACTTCCAAAATGCGCGCCCAGTACTCCGGATGTACTCGGCGCATGCGCAATTGGTCCCGAACTACCAAAATGGCCCGCAGTGCCCGGATTGTACTCGGCGCATGCGCACTTGGTCCCGAACTACCAAGCATGGCCGCCACAGTGCCCGGATGTACTCGGCGCATGCGCACTTGGTCCCGCAACTACCAAAGAATGGCCGCCGCAGTGCCCGGGATGTTACTCGCGCATGCGCACTTGGTCCTCCGAACTACACAACATGGCCGCCGCGCAGTGCCCGGATGTCACTCGCGCATGCGCAATTCTGCGTCCCGAACTACCAAAATTGGCCGACCGCAGGACCGGATGTACTCGGCGCATGCGCACTTGGTCCCGAACTACCAAAATGGCCGCCGCAGTGCCCGGATGTACTCGGCGCATGCGCACTTGGTCCCGAACTACCAAATGGGCCGCCGCAGGACCCGGATGTACTCGGCGCATGCGCACTTGGTCCCGAACTACCAAAATGGCCGCCGCAGTGCCCGGATGTACACACAAATGTCCCCCAAAATGATGGAGAAATGGCCCCAAAAATGACCCAAAAAGGCACAGAAATGGCCCTAAAGATGACTCAAAAATAGCCCATAAAAGGCCCCAAAAAACGACCCAAAAATTACTCAAAAATAGCCCCAAAGATGACCCAAAAATGACCCAGAAATGACCCAAAAAAGCCCCCAAAAGGCCACAAAAATGACCCAAAAATGACCTCAAAAATTCCCCCGTAAATGACCCAAAAATGGCCCTGAAATGGCCACAAAAATGGCCCCGATAGTGGCGCAAAAAAGACCAAGAAATAGCCCAAAAAGGGCCCAAAAATAAGCCCAAAATAGACTCAAAAAATGAATCAGAAATTGACCCAAATATGGGCCCTAAATGGCCCCGAAAATGGCCCAGAAATGACTCCAAAAATGACTCCATAAATGGACCCAAAAGTGACCCCAAAATAGCTTAAAAATTGCCAAAACATGCCCAAAAATTCATCCCAAAACACACCCAAAGATGACCCAAGAATGATCCAAAAATAGCCTAAAAATGACCAAAAAATAGCCCCCCAAAAAACCCAAAAAATGGCCCACAAATGATCTAAAAATGATCCAAAACAATGACAGAAAAATGGCCCAAAAATGGCCCAGAAATGGCCCCAAATGTCTCCAAAAATGGCCTAAAAAATGACCAAAAATTGGACCAAAAAATGACGCAAAAATAACATGAAAATGACTCAAAAATAGCCCAAAAAAATAGCCCCTAAAAGGCCCCATGAACGACCAAAAAATGACTAAAAAATCCCTCCATAAATGACCCAAAAATGACGTAAAAATTGGACAAAAAATGGCCCAAAAATAGACCCAAAATACCTCCAAAAAAAACCTGAAAATGACACAAAAAAGCTTAAAAATAGCCACAAAAATGACCCAGAAATGGCCCAAAAATGACCCAAAAATAGCCCTAAAAATGACCAAAAAACAGCCCAAAAATGACCAAAAAAATATCCCAAAAAAAACTCAAGAAGGGCCCATAAATGACCCAAAAAATGGCAACGATATGCCCCCGAATATGGCCCCAAAATTGGCCAAGAAATGGCCCCGAAAATGAATCAGAAATGGCCCCGAAAATGACCAAAAAAAGACCCAAGAATGGGCCCAAAATGGCTCCGAAGTTGGCCCCAAAAATGAACCCCAAAGTGGCCCCAAAATAGTCCAAAATTGACAAAAAATGGCCCCATAAGTGGTCCAAAAATGACCCAAAAATTGGCCCAAAAGTGACCCAAAAATGGCCGCAAAAATGGCCGCAAAATTGACAAAAAAATGGCCCCAGAATTGGTCCAAAAATAAACCAAAAATTGGCCCAAAAATGACCCCAAAATAGACCTTAACATTTATCCAAAAATGACCCAAAAATGGCCGTAAAATGGTTACAAAACTGGCCATAAAATGACCAAAAATTCACCCCAAAAATGACTCTAAAATGGCCTCAAAATTGACCAAAAATGGCCAAAAACAACGACCAAAAATAGCCTCATATATGACCCAAAATGGCCCAAAAATAGCCCCAAAATGGCCTCAAAAATGACCCAAAAATGGCCCCAAATTGACCCAAAACTGGCCCTAAAAATGACCAAAAAATGACTCAAAAGTGGGCCCAAAATGGCTCTGAAAATGGCCCTAAAAATGGCCTTAAAAATGACCCAAAAATAGGCCCAGAATAGCCCCAAAAATGGCTCAAAAATTACCCAAAAATAGCCCTAAAAATCACCCCAAAATGGCCCAAAAATAGTGCCCTAAATGACACAAAAATGGCCCTAAAATTACCCAAAAATGGCTCAAAAATGACGGAAAGATAAACACAAAAATGACCCAAAATGATCCCAAAATAGCACCATAAATGGCCCCAAAAATGGCCCCAAGAATGGCCCTAAAAATGACTCAAAATTGGCCATAAAATGATCTAAAATTTCCCCTATAAATGACCCCAAACAAGGCTCGAAATAGCCCCAAGAAATGACCTAAAAATGACCAAAATGGCCCAAAAATTGCCCAAAAAATAGACCCTAAAAGGCCCTAAAAATAGCCCCTAAAAGGCCCCCAAAATGGTCCAAAAATAACCCAAAAATTGGCCCAAAATTGACCCAAAAATAGCCCCAAAATGGCCCTAAAAATGGCCTCCAAAATGAGCCAAAATGGGCCGGAAAATAACCCCAAATTCCGCCTATAAATCACTGAAAAATAGGCCCAAAATAGCCCAAAAAATGACCCAA
The DNA here is from genome assembly GCA_034509425.1 of Eopsaltria australis. Classification (NCBI taxonomy): domain Eukaryota; kingdom Metazoa; phylum Chordata; class Aves; order Passeriformes; family Petroicidae; genus Eopsaltria; species Eopsaltria australis. The sequence continues at coordinate 6,755 of JAVTVJ010005377.1, read as the reverse complement.
AAATCACCCCAAAATGGCCCATAAATCGCCCAAAAATGACTCAAAAATTGACCCAAATACGGGCCCAAAAGCTCTCCGAAAATCACCCAGAAATAGTCCTAAAACTAGACCCAAAAAACGGCTCAAAAATGACCCAAAAAAGGCCCTAAAGGCCCAAAATGGCCCAAAAATGACCCAAAATTGGCTGTAAAATGATGCAAAACATCCCCAATAAATGACCCAGAAATTGCACCAAAAATAGCCTTTAAAACAGCCCCAAAAAATGACCCAGAAATGGCTCAAAAATGGCCCCAAAATTGACCTAAAAATGGCCCAAAACAATGATCCAAAATGGCTCAAAAATGGCTCCAAAATAGCCCCTGAAATTGCCCAAAAAAGACCCAAAAATGACCCAAAATTAAGCCCAAAATAGACTCGAACTACCAAAATGGCCGCCGCAGTACCCGGATGTACTCGGCGCATGCGCACTTGGTCCCGACATACCAAAATGGCCGCCGCAGTACCGGATGTACTCGGCGCATGCGCACTTGGTCCTCGAACTACCAAAATGGCCGCCGCAGTGCCCGGATGTACTCGGCGCATGCGCACTTGGTCCCGAACTACCAAAATGGCCGCCGCAGTGCCCGGATGTACACACAAATGTCCCCAAAAATGATGGAGAATGGCCCCAAAAATGACCCAAAAAGGCACAGAAATGGCCCTAAAGATGACTCAAAAATAGCCCATAAAAGGCCCCAAAAACGACCCAAAAATTACTCAAAAATAGCCCCAAAGATGACCCAAAAATGACCCAGAAATGACCCAAAAAAGCCCCCAAAAGGCCACAAAAATGACCCAAAAATGACCTCAAAAATTCCCCCGTAAATGACCCAAAAATGGCCCTGAAATGGCCACAAAAATGGCCCCGATAGTGGCGCAAAAAAGACCAAGAAATAGCCCAAAAATGGCCCAAAAATGACCCAAAAATAAGCCCAAAATAGACTCAAAAAATGAATCAGAAATTGACCCAAATATGGGCCCTAAATGGCCCCGAAAATGGCCCAGAAATGACTCCAAAAATGACTCCATAAATGGACCCAAAAGTGACCCCAAAATAGCTTAAAAATTGCCAAAACATGCCCAAAAATTCATCCAAAAACACACCCAAAGATGACCCAAGAATGATCCAAAAATAGCCTAAAAATGACCAAAAAATAGCCCCCAAAAAAACCCCAAAAATGGCCCACAAATGATCTAAAAATGATCCAAAACAATGACAGAAAAATGGCCAAAAAATGGCCCAGAAATGGACCCAAATGTCTCCAAAAATGGCCTAAAAAATGACCAAAAAATGGACCAAAAAATGACGCAAAAATAACATGAAAATGACTCAAAAATAGCCCAAAAAATAGCCCCTAAAAGGCCCCATGAACGACCAAAAAATGACCAAAAAATCCCTCCATAAATGACCCAAAAATGACGTAAAAATTGGACAAAAAATGGCCCAAAAATAGACCCAAAATACCTCCAAAAATAACCTGAAAATGACACAAAAAAGCTTAAAAATAGCCCCAAAAATGACCCAGAAATGGCCCAAAAATGACCCAAAAATAGCCCTAAAAATGACCAAAAAACAGCCCAAAAATGACCAAAAAAATATCCCAAAAAAGACTCAAGAAGGGCCCATAAATGACCCAAAAAATGGCAACGATATGCCCCCGAATATGGCCCCAAAATTGGCCAAGAAATGGCCCCGAAAATGAATCAGAAATGGCCCCGAAAATGACCAAAAAAAGACCCAAGAATGGGCCCAAAATGGCTCCGAAGGTGGCCCCAAAAATGAACCCCAAAGTGGCCCCAAAATAGTCCAAAATTGACAAAAAATGGCCCCATAAGTGGTCCAAAAATGACCCAAAAATTGGCCCAAAAGTGACCCAAAAATGGCCGCAAAAATGGCCGCAAAATTGACAAAAAAATGGCCCCAGAAATGGTCCAAAAATAACCCAAAAATTGGCCCAAAAATGACCCCAAAATAGACCTTAACATTTATCCAAAAATGACCCAAAAATGGCCGTAAAATGGTTACAAAACTGGCCATAAAATGACCAAAAATTCACCCCAAAAATGACTCTAAAATGGCCTCAAAATTGACCAAAAATGGCCCAAAACAACGACCAAAAATAGCCTCATATATGACCCAAAATGGCCCAAAAATAGCCCCAAAATGGCCTCAAAAATGACCCAAAAATGGCCCCAAATTGACCCAAAACTGGCCCTAAAAATGACAAAAAAATGACTCAAAAGTGGGCCCAAAATGGCTCTGAAAATGGCCCTAAAAATGGCCTTAAAAATGACCCAAAAATAGGCCCAGAATAGCCCCAAAAATGGCTCAAAAATTACCCAAAAATAGCCCTAAAAATCACCCCAAAATGGCCCAAAAATAGTGCCCTAAATGACACAAAAATGGCCCTAAAATTACCCAAAAATGGCTCAAAAATGACGGAAAGATAAACACAAAAATGACCCAAAATGATCCCAAAATAGCACCATAAATGGCCCCAAAAATGGCCCCAAGAATGGCCCTAAAAATGACTCAAAATTGGCCATAAAATGATCTAAAATTTCCCCTATAAATGACCCCAAACAAGGCTCGAAATAGCCCCAAGAAATGACCTAAAAATGACCCAAAATGGCCCAAAAATTGCCCAAAAAATAGACCCTAAAAGGCCCTAAAAATAGCCCCTAAAAGGCCCCCAAAAATGGTCCAAAAATAACCCAAAAATTGGCCCAAAATTGACCCAAAAATAGCCCCAAAATTGGCCCTAAAAATGGCCCTCCAAAATGAGCCAAAATGGGCCGTAAAATAACCCAAAATTCCGCCTATAAATCACTGAAAAATAGGCCCAAAATAGCCCAAAAAATGACCCAAAAATCACCCCAAAATGGCCCATAAATCGCCCAAAAATGACTCAAAAATTGACCCAAATACGGGCCCAAAAGCTCTCCGAAAATCACCCAGAAATAGTCCTAAAACTAGACCCAAAAACGGCTCAAAAATGACCCAAAAAAGGCCCTAAAAGGGCCCCAAGAATGGCCCAAAAATGACCCAAAATTGGCTGTAAAATGATGCAAAACATCCCCAATAAATGACCCAGAAATTGCACAAAAATAGCCTTTAAAACAGCCCCAAAAAATGACCCAGAAATGGCTCAAAAATGGCCCCAAAATTGACCTAAAAATGGCCCAAAACAATGATCCAAAAATGGCTCAAAAATGGCTCCAAAATAGCCCCTGAAATTGCCCAAAAAAGACCCAAAAATGACCCAAAATTAAGCCCAAAATAGACTCGAACTACCAAAATGGCCGCCGCAGTACCCGGATGTACTCGGCGCATGCGCAATTGGCACCGAACTACCAAAATGGCCGCCGCAGTGCCCGGATGTCTCGGCGCGATGCGTACTACGCCTCCGCGACTCCCAATAGCGCTAGCCGCAGTGCCCGGATGTACTCGGCGATGCGCACTGGTCCCGAACTACAAAAAAAATGCCGCGCTGTGCCCGGATGTACTCAGGCGCATTGCCGCACTTGCTCCCGAAACTACCAAAATGGCCGCCGCAGTACCCGGATGTAACTCCGCGCATGCGCCACTTGGGTCCCGAACTACCAAAATGCGCCGCCAGTGCCCGGATGTACTCGGCGTCATGCGCACTTGTCCCGAAACTACAAAATGGCCCGCCGCAGCTACCCGGATGTACTTCGCGCGCATGCGCACTTGGTCCCGAAACTACCAAAATGGCCGCCGCAGTGCCCGGATGTACCGGCGCATGCGCACTTGCCCCCGCAACTACCAAATGGCCGCCGAAGTACTCGGATGTACTCGGCGCATGCGCACTTAGTCCCGAACTACCAAAATGGCCGCCGCAGTGCCCGGATGTACTCGGCGCATGCGCAATTGGTCCCGAACTACCAAAATGGCCGCCGCAGTGCCCGGATGTACTCAGCGCATGCGCAATTGGTCCTTAACTTCCAAAATGGCGCCGCAGTGCCCGGATGTACTCGGCGCATTCGCACTTGGTCCCGAACTACCAAAATGGCCGCCGCAGGACCCGGATGTACTCCGCGCATGCGCACTTGGTCCAGAACTACCAAAATGGCCGCCGCAGTGCCCGGATGTACTCCGCACATTGCGTACTACGGCCTCCGGGACTCCAATATGGCTTGCCGCGTGCCCGAATGGTATCGGCGGCATGCGCACTTGTCCCGAACTACAAAAATGGCCGCCGCTGTGCCCGGGATTACCGGCGCAATGCGCAATGGTCCCGAACTACCAAACATGGCCGTCGCAGTACCCGGATTACTCGGCGCATTCGCATTTGGTCCCGAACTACCAAAATGGCCGCCGCAGTGCCCGGATGTACTCCGCGCATGCGCAATTGGGCCCTGACTACCAAAATGGCCGCCGCAGTGCCCGGATGTACTCGGCGCATGCGCACTTGGTCCCGATCTACCAAAATGGCCGCCGCAGTACCCGGATGTACTCGGCGCATGCTCACTTGCTCCCGAACTTCCAAAATGGCCGCCGCAGTGCCCGGATGTACTCGGCGCATGCCGACTTGGTCCCGAACTACCAAAATGGCCGCCGCAGTGCCAGATTACACACAAATGTCCCCAAAAATGATGGAGAAATGCCCCAAAAATGACCCAAAAAGGCACAGAAATGGCCCTAAAGATGACTCAAAAATAGCCCATAAAAGGCCCCAAAAACGACCCAAAAAATACTCAAAAATAGCCCCAAAGATGACCCAAAAATGACCCAGAAATGACCCAAAAAAGCCCCCAAAGGGCCACAAAAATGACCCAAAAATGACCTCAAAAATTCCCCCGTAAATGACCCAAAAATGGCCCTGAAATGGCCACAAAAATGGCCCCGATAGTGGCGCAAAAAAGACCAAGAAATAGCCCAAAAATGGCCCAAAAATGACCCAAAAATAAGCCCAAAATAGACTCAAAAAATGAATCAGAAATTGACCTAAATATGGGCCCTAAATGGCCCCGAAAATGGCCCAGAAATGACTCCAAAAATGACTCCATAAATGGACCCAAAAGTGACCCCAAAATAGCTTAAAAATTGCCAAAACATGCCCAAAAAGTCATCCAAAAACACACCCAAAGATGACCCAAGAATGATCCAAAAATAGCCTAAAAATGACCAAAAAATAGCCCCCAAAAAAACCCCAAAAATGGCCACAAATGATCTAAAAATGATCCAAAACAATGACAGAAAAATGGCCCAAAAATGGCCCAGAAATGGCCCCAAATGTCTCCAAAAATGGCCTAAAAAATGACCAAAAAATGGACCAAAAAATGACGCAAAAATAACATGAAAATGACTCAAAAATAGCCCAAAAAAAAATAGCCCCTAAAAGGCCCCAAGAACGACCAAAAAATGACAAAAAAATCCCTCCATAAATGACCCAAAAATGACGTAAAAAATTGGACAAAAAATGGCCCAAAAATAGACCCAAAATCCCTCCAAAAACAACCTGAAAATGACACAAAAAAAGCTTCAAAATGGCCCCCAAAATGACCAAAAATGACCCAAAAATGACCCAAAACAAGCCCTAAAAATGACCAAAAAACAGCCCAAAAATGGCCAAAAAATATCCCAAAAAAGACTCAAGAAGGGCCCATAAATGACCAAAAAAATGACAATGATATGCCCCCAAATATGGCCCCAAAATTGGCCAAGAACTTGCCCCGAAAATGAATCAGAAATGGCCCTGAAAATGACCAGAAAATGACCCAAGAATGGGCCCAAAACGGCTCCGAAGGTGGCCGCAAAAATGAACCCAAAAATGGCCCCAAAATAGTCCAAAATTGACCAAAAAAAAAATTGCCCCAATGGTCCAAAATGACCCAAATTGGCCAAAGTACCAAAAATGCGCCGCAAAAAAAATGGCCGTCCAAAAATGACAAAAAAATGGCCAGAAATCGTCCAAAAATAACCAAAAATGGCAAAAATGACCCCCAAAAAATAGACCTTTAACCATTATCCCAAAAAAGACCCAAAAAATGCCGTAAAATGCGTACCCAAAACTGCCATAAAAAAATGCCAAAAATTCACCCAAAAATGACTAAAATGGCCTCAAATTGACAAAAAATGCCCAAACAACGGACCAAAAATAGCCTCATATAGACCCAAAATGGCCCAAAAAAGTAGTCCCAAAAATTGCCTTCAAAAAATGACCAAAAATGGCCCCAAATTGACCCAAAACTTGCCCTAAAAATGACCAAAAAATGACTCAAAAGTGGGCCCAAAATGGCTCTGAAAATGGCCCTAAAAATGGCCTTAAAAATGACCCAAAAATAGGCCCAGAATAGCCCCAAAAATGGCTCAAAAATTACCCAAAAAATAGCCCTAAAAATCACCCCAAAATGGCCCAAAAATAGTGCCCTAAATGACACAAAAATGGCCCTAAAATTACCCAAAAATGGCTCAAAAATGACGGAAAGATAAACACAAAAATGACCCAAAATGATCCCAAAATAGCACCATAAATGGCCCCAAAAATGCCCCCAAGAATGGCCCTAAAAATGACTCAAAATTGGCCATAAAATGATCTAAAATTTCCCCTATAAATGACCCAAAACAAGGCTCGAAATAGCCCAAATAAATGACCTAAAAATGACCCAAAATGGCCCAAAAATTGCCCAAAAAATAGACCCTAAAAGGCCCTAAAAATAGCCCCTAAAAGGCCCCCAAAATGGTCCAAAAA
>JAVTVJ010005375.1:0-24921 GCA_034509425.1 Eopsaltria australis | reverse complement strand
GTTTCTGCCTTTTTTCTTTTATATGTTCTCTGTACTCTCTGCACATATTTTTGTGGCTCTGTAGCCTACTATATTAATAGCTAGTTTTCCCAGTAACTTTCCATAGCCTTTCCCTAAGCAGAAAGACAAAACAAATTCCAGAGCTCCAAGCCCCAGGGGGTTGCAAGGCCCTGTCCTATCTCAGTTCTTCCTTGGAACCAAGGCCGAGAACAACTCTGAGGTACATTTTCATAAGAAGAGTGCAGCCAGTGCTGAGAGGGGGGCTCCAGGGAAGGGGCTGGACCTGAGGGGGAATTGAATCGCCACTTGTTCTCCTTATTGGTGCTCTTAATCAATTATGCTAATTTCCTAAAATCTATAAATATGTACCCACCCCTGGAGGGGCTGGGCTTTTATGGACACCTTTCCATAACTGCTCCTGAAGACCTTCAAAATAAAGATCCCTTTTTATATTACCTCCTTGCTAAAATGATCTCGAGTTTCTTTTCCAGGCGGGGGGAAAAGGCAAACAGTTATTGGCACACCCAGAAGGGACACGCAGAACCTGGTACCCTTCCTCTGGACCGAAAACATCCTGCAAGGAATTCCTTTCTGACAGCAATCTAAATAATTCCCTGCCACGGGCCTGAGGTTGAGACACCATGGTTCCAAGATTCCACAGGAGGTAGTATAAAGGTGATTCTTTTCGTTGCGTAGTGTGTAGTTTGTATGTGTGTGTATTGTTTATGTATTGTGTATCTGTTTAAAGTCAGTAATTGTTAGCGATCCCAGGACAACCTGGCGTGGTGGTGAGAAAATTTGCTTTTGAAATCATTTCTCAAAGTTTTTCCTGTTGCCGATTTTCAAACCTGCCCCAGAGATCGGCTGGTGGGGAGGAGGCGGGTGTGTGATCTCGGCTGAGATTGTTCACTGGTAGAGAAAAAGCCAAATCACAGTGCGAAAGTTTATTTCATGTTTAGCACATGCGAGTTTTGAATTGAAAGCTGGCCTGGAGACATCTGGGCATGGAGCGGCCGGGGGAGGCCTGGTCTGCTTCTTGGTAGGAGGTGGGGATGGGCCCCGCTTCCTACAGGTTTGTGGAGCGGCTGGGTGTCCAGCCTGCTCCTTGGTGGGAGGCTGGGGAGAGATTCCCACTTCCTACAGGTTTGTGGAGCAGCTGGGTGTCCAGCCTGCTCCTTGGTGGAGGCTGGGGAGAGATTCCCACTTCCTACAGGTTTGTGGAGCGGCTGGGTGCCCAGCCTGCTCCTGGGTGGGAAGCTGGGGAGAGATTCCCACTTCCTACAGGTTTGTGGAGCGGCTGGGTGCCCAGCCTGCTCCTGGGTGGGAGGCGAGTGAGAAATCCTCGCTTCCGACAGGTCTGTGGAGAGGCTGGGTGTCCAGCCTGCTCCTTAGTGGGAGGCGAGGGAGAGATCCTCGCTTCCAGCAAGTTTTGTGGAACGGCCGAGAAAGCTCGGTTCGCACCATTGTAAGGGAAGGGGGAGAAGCCCCCACTTTCTATGTTCCATCTGTAAAAAGTTTTTCCAAGATTTTAAGGCAAGGGCGACTCCGGACTTCCGGGACGGCTCCGCGAGCAGGGCGGTCACTCCCCCGTGACAGAAGCGGGGCACCAGCCGCTCTGAGAGGGGCGGAGGTGATTCCTGCCATTGCCCTGGTCACGGCCGGGGGATGCGCGGGGGAGCGGTCCCAGGAAGCGAACCGGGACCGGGGCTGCCGCTGCGCTGCTTCGGCCCTGCTCTGGCGGAGCGGGGCCGCCGCTGCGCGGCCACGGCCCGGCTCACTCGCTGCTCCTGGGCCCCACGCCCGCACCGGCCCAGAGCGGGCGGGAGTGTGAGATCTAAGAGCAGGAACGCCTATCGCACTTTCCACAGTAACGAGCTTGTTTTAAGGACACCCAGAGCCGCTGTGAGCCAGCCAGCACGGGGCCGAGCGCGGGCGAAGCCGGGGGTTGCCCCTGGGGCTGGGGGTGCCCGCATGCGCGGCCCGTCCCCGGCCGTGCGAGGCAGCGATGCGCTCTTTTCTGCTCTGGTAAGCACTTCAAAAGGGAAACACCGGAGCCCAAAGAATAAGAAGCCGTTTTTAGGCTCCCTTAAACTATGCTATAAGTAAGCAGAGTCCTGTGTTAACAAATATCTTAGAATGGTTTACTGAGTTAAATTTGTAAAATACCTTCTCCTGTATCCTTGTGAGTAAAAAAGACCAAGGACTCTTTACTATTATGTAAAATAATCCTGAAACTGGAGAACTAGGGCAGTCAGCAACTGAAATTGCTGCATCCAACCAGCAGCCAAGAATTGATACATCCAACAGTTGCATGCAACCCACTGTAAGTTTGTTCTGTGAACATAGAAGACATGGACCCTATGCCATGCTACTGGAACTGGATAATGTTATTCTGAAAACATTTGCTGTCAATCCTAGTATGTCTGTTCCCAGCACTAACTGATAATGTATTTAAGTCTGACTGTTTGCAGACCATTCCAGCAGAGCAGACCTGAAAGATGTGCCAGCCTGGGAGCTGTATGCAGATGAGAGCAGCTTCATGCGAGATGGCAAACCAAAGACAGGTTATGCAGTAACAACCACGAACCAGGTAACCATGAGAAAAGTGTTACCATCAAATGTGCCATCACAAAAAGCTGAACTGATTATATCAATGAAAGATCTAGAACTGAGCAAAGTCATCTAGAAGGAAGGAAGACTAGCAAATATTCAAGCCTAGAGACTGAGTCTATGTGAATGAAGCGACAGTATAATCTTACGAGCTAAGTAAAAAGTCATTCCAAGTCCTGATACCCTCACCAAATCCAAAGCTTGCTGCATGGAGAGCCTTGAATTCACTGCCTCCAGAGTTAACGAAGACGTCTTGCTCCATAGACAGCCAGAAAACAGAGACTGATACAAATTGAGATGATATGATTTAAACTGTTCTTTTGTACCTCTTATCTGTACAGTTGGTAACCGTGATTCAAATTTGGTCCTAAAATTTGCATGTAACTCTAGTCCAAAATGTTTCCAAAAGCTCTTCATAAGGACAACTTGTCAAAGTTGAGAATCTGGCCTGGTAAGTTTTGCCCCAAGATAAAGATTGGGCCTGTGCCCATGGAGCTGTGATTCCAAATGTAATGTTTAATCATATTAAAGGCTGTTGACAAAACAAAATAGCGCTTAATTTCCTACTAGCCACAAAATCATTAACACTAGTTGTTGTTCTTATGCAAATCTGAATGAAAAATTTTTTTAGAAATTTGGTTGAAATTTGAAAGCAAACTCAAATTCTACACCAAGTAACTCTCAAAAGAGCTTACTGAGCCTTGAATATTTTCAGTACACTCACTTCATGGTTACCAAACTGAACCTAGATAAAAGAAATGTTCATAGTAACTGTAGTTATAATTAGCATCTGTGTAACAACTAGTGGGATAGCCAGTTGTATAAACCAGAGGTATGGTTGAATGCAGAGTAGAGACTAGACAAGACAGAGTCTTGTTAGTCTCTAAAAAAGGGGGGAATGATGCGTTTGGTTTCTGCCTTTTTTCTTTTATATGTTCTCTGTACTCTCTGCACATATTTTTCTGGCTCTGTAGCCTACTATATTAATAGCTAGTTTTTCCAGTACCTTTCCATAGCCTTTCCCTAAGCAGAAAGACAAAACAAATTCCAGAGCTCAAAGCCCCAGGGGGTTGCAAGGCCCTGTCCTCTCTCAGTTCTTCCTGGGAACCAAGGCCGAGAACAACTCTGAGGTACATTTTCATAAGCAGAGTGCAGCCAGTGCTGAGAGGGGGCTCCAGGGAAGGGGCTGGACCTGAGGGGGAATTGAATCGCCACTTGTTCTCCTTATTGGTGCTCTTAATCAATTATGCTAATTTCCTAAAAGCTATAAATATGTACTCACCCCTGGAGGGGCTGGGCTTTTATGGACACTTTCCATAACTGCTCCTGAAGACCTTCAAAATAAAGATCCCCTTTTATATTACCTCCTTGCTAAAATGATCTCGAGTTTCTTTTCCAGGCTGGGGGGAAAGGCAACACCGGACGCCACCTGAAATGCCGCATGGATCAAGATCCTTCCCAGACCAAAGCTGCATCAGCTAGAACTCTTGCTGCAATTGTAGGGCTAAATGCCTCCTAAAAACTGGCATCATGCATCTGGGGACTGAGTTTCTTCACATGGAAATGCGCCATTGTTTGCATCGAATACACATATCTGGAGTTGACAGCGCATGCTGAAATTCCGGCATGAGATTAAGATTCCTCGCAGACCCAAGCTTGCCACAACAAGGAACCCTGGCTGCCCTTGCAGTGGCCAAAACCCTCCTCCAAAACTGACAGGCAAGAAACTGGGGGCAGAGTTCTCTTTCTCAGAGAAAAGGGATCACTTTTTGTGTCACCGGCCCTAAGGGCACTCTGCTCCCCCTGCTGCGTCTTCAAATCGTATGGATCAAGATTCCGCGCAGACCCAAGCTGCCACCAACACGGACCCTGGCTGCCCTTGCAGGGCCAAAACCCTCCTCCAAACTGACATCAAGAAACTGGGGGGCAGAGTTCTCTTTCACAGAGAAAGGACACTTTTTGTGTCCCGGCCCTAAGGCACTCTGCTCCCGGACGCCACCTGAATTTCCGTATGGATCAAGATTATTCGCTGACGCAAGCTGCCATCAACCAGGACTCTGGTTGCATTTGTGGGGCCAAAACCCTCTACCAAACCGACATCATGAATCTGGGGGCCTAAGTTTTCTTTCACGTGGATAAGTGCCATCATATGTATGGTAGGCCCCATGTCTAGGAGTCAACTACCGCCTCTTCAAATTCCGCATCGAGAAAGATCCCTCACAGACCCAAGCTGCCACCGACTAGGACACTGGCTGCCCTTGGCAGGCCAAAACCCTCCCCAAACTACATCAAGGAAACTGGGGCAGACTATCTTTCCTCAGAGAAAAGGGGACACTTTTTGTGTCCCCCGTCCCTAAGGCACTCTTGCTCCCGGACACAACCTGAAATGCCGCATGGATCAAGATCCTTCCCAGACCCAAGCTGCCATCAACTAGAACTCTGGCTGCAATTGTAGGGCTAAATGCCTCCTAAAAACTGGCATCATGCATCTGGGGGACTGAAGTTTCTTTCACATGGAAAAGCGCCATTGTTTGCATCGAAGGCCACATATCTGGGAGTTGACAGCTGCATGCTGAAATTCCGCATGGATTAAGATTCCTCGCAGACCCAAGCTGCCACCAAACAGGACCCTGGCTGCCCTTGCAGGGCCAAAACCCTCCTCCAAACTGACATCAAGAAAGTGGGGGGCAGAGTTCTCTTTCTCAGAGAAAAGGGACACTTTTTGTGTCCTGGCCCTAAGGCACTTTGCTCCCTGCTGCCTCCTGAAAATTCTGTATGAAACAAGATTCCTCGCAGACCCAAGCTGCCACAATAAAGAGCCATGGCTGCCCTTGCAGGGCCAAGCCCTCCTCCAAACTGACATCAAGAAACTGGGGGGCAGAGTTTCTCTTTCTCAGAGAAAAGAGGACATTTTTGTGTCCCGGCCCTTAAGCACTCTGCTCCGGACGCTACTGAAATTTCCGTATGATCAAGATTATTCGCTGACGCAAGATGCCATCAACCAGGACTCTGGTTGCATTTGTAGGGCCAAAACCCCCCACCAAACCGATATCATGAATCTGGGGGCCTAAGTTTTCCTTCACGTGGAAAAGTGGCATCATTTGTATCGTAGGCGCCCTGTCTGAGAGTCGACTGCCGCCTCTTCAAATTCCGCATGGAGCAAGATCCCTCGCAGACCAAGCTGCTACCGACAAGGACCCTGGCTGCCCTTGCAGGGCCAAAACCCTCCTCCAAACTGACATCAAGAAACTGGGGGGCAGAGTTCTCTTTCTCAGAGAAAACGGACACTTTTTGTGTCCCGGCCCTAAGGCACTGGTTGCCCGGTGATATGCCGTTTGGTTTTCTGCCTTTTTTTCTTTTATATGTTCTCTTGTACTCTCTGCACATTATTTTTCTGGCTTCCTGTAGCCTACTATATTTAATAGCTAGTTTTTCCAGTACCTTTCCATTCCCATAGCCTTTCCCTTAACAGAAATGACAAAAACAAATTTGCCAGAGCTCCAAGCCCCAGGGGGTTGCAAGGCCCTGTCCTATCGCAGTTCTTCCTGGGAACCAAGGCCGAGAACAACTCTGAGGTACATTTTCATAAGCAGAGTGCAGCCAGTGCTGAGAGGGGGGCTCCAGGGAAGGGGCTGGACCTGAGGGGGATTTGAATCGCCACTTGTTCTCCTTTTTGGTGCTCTTAATCAATTATGCTAATTTCCTAAAAGCTATAAATATGTACTCACCCCTGGAGGGGCTGGGCTTTTATGGACACCTTTCCATAACTGCTCCTGAAGACCTTCAAAATAAAGATCCCCTTTTATATTACCTCCTTGCTAAAATGATCTCGAGTTTCTTTTTCAGGCTGGGGGAAAAGGCAACAGCTTATTTGGCACACCAGAAGGCGAACACGAGAACCTAGGTACCCTTCCTCTTGGACCGAAAACATCCTGCAAGGAATTCCTTTCTGAACAGCAATCTAAAGAATTCCCTGCCACCGGGCCTGAGGGTCGAGACTACCATGGTTCCAAAACCCACAGGAGGTAGTATAAAGGTGGTTCTTTTCGTTGTGTATGTTGTAGTTTGTATGTGTGTGTATTGTTTATGTATTGTGTATCTGTTTAAAGTCAGTAATTGTTAGCGATCCCAGGACAACCTGGCGTGGTGGTGAGAAAATTTGCTTTTGAAATCATTTCTCCAAGTTTTTCCTGTTGCCGATTTCCCAACCTGCCCCAGAGATCGGCTGGTGGGGAGGAGGCGGGTGTGTGATCTCGGCTGAGATTGTTCACTGGTAGAGAAAAGCAAATCACAGTGCGAAAGTTTATTTCATGTTTAGCACATGCGAGTTTTGAATTGAAAGCAGGCCTGGAGACATCTGGGCATGGAGCGGCGGGGGAGGCCTGGTCTGCTTCTTGGTAGGAGGTGGGGGATGGGCCCCGCTTCCTACAGGTTTGTGGAGCGGCTGGGTGTCCAGCCTGCTCCTTGGTGGGAGGCTGGGGAGAGATTCCCACTTCCTACAGGTTTGTGGAGCAGCTGGGTGTCCAGCCTGCTCCTTGGTGGAGGCTGGGGAGAGATTCCCACTTCCTACAGGTTTGTGGAGCGGCTGGGTGCCCAGCCTGCTCCTTGGTGGGAAGCTGGGGAGAGATTCCCACTTCCTACAGGTTTGTGGAGCGGCTGGGTGCCCAGCCTGCTCCTTGGTGGGAGGCGAGTGAGAAATCCTCGCTTCCTACAGGTCTGTGGAGAGGCTGGGTGTCCAGCCTGCTCCTTAGTGGGAGGCGAGGGAGAGATCCTCGCTTCCAGCAAGTTTTGTGGAACGGCCGAGAAAGCTCGGTTCGCACCATTGTAAGGGAAGGGGGAGAAGCCCCCACTTTCTATGTTCCATCTGTAAAAAGTTTTTCCAAGATTTTAAGGCAAGGGCGACTCCCGGACTTCCGGGACGGCTCCGCGAGCAGGGCGGTCACTCCCCCGTGACAGAAGCGGGGCACCAGCCGCTCTGAGAGGGGCGGAGGTGATTCCTGCCATTGCCCTGGTCACGGCCGGGGGATGCGCGGGGGAGCGGTCCCAGGAAGCGAACCGGGACCGGGGCTGCCGCTGCGCTGCTTCGGCCCTGCTCTGGCGGAGGCGGGGCCGCCGCTGCGCGGCCACGGCCCGGCTCACTCGCTGCTCCTGGGCCCCGCCCGCACCGGCCCAGAGCGGGCCGGGAGTGTGAGATCTAAGAGCAGGAACGGCCCTATCGCACTTTCCACAGTAACGAGCTTGTTTTAAGGACACCCGAGAGCCGCTGTGAGCAGCAGCACGGGCCGAGCGCGGGCGAGCCGGGGGTGCCCCTGGGGGGTGCCCGCATGCCGGCCCGTCCCCGGCCGTGCGAGGGCAGCGAGCGCTCTTTGTCTGCCTCTGGTAAGCACTCAAAATGGAAACACCGAGCCCAAAGAACAAGAAAGCCGTTTTTAGGCTCCCTTAAACCATGCTATAAGTAAGCAGAGTCCTGTGTTAACAAATATCTTAGAATGGTTTACTGAGTTAAATTTGTAAAAGACCTTCTCCTGTATCCTTGTGAGTAAAAAAGACCAAGGACTCTTTACTATTATGTAAATTAATCCTGAAACTGGAGAACTAGGGCAGTCAGCAACTGAAAATTGCTGCATCCAGCCAGCAGCCAAGAATTGATACATCCAACAGTTGCATGCAACCCACTGTAAGTTTGTTCTGTGAACATAGAAAACATGGACCCTATGCCATGCTACTGAAACTGGATAATGTTATTCTGAAAACGTTTGCTGTCAATCCTAGTATGTCTGTTCCCAGCACTAACTGATAATGTATTTAAGTCTGACTGTTTGCAGACCATGGAAGAAGCCTATTCCAGCAGAGCAGACCTGAAAGATGTGCCAGCCTGGGAGCTGTATGCAGATGAGAGCAGCTTCATGCGAGATGGCAAACAAAAGACAGGTTATGCAGTAACAACCACGAACCAGGTAACCATGAGAAAAGTGTTACCATCAAATGTGCCATCACAAAAAGCTGAACTGATTATATCAATGAAAGATCTAGAACTGAGCAAAGTCATCTAGAAGGAAGGAAGACTAGCAACTATTCAAGCCTAGAGACTGAGTCTATGTTGAATGAAGGGACAGTATTCTTACGAGCTAAGTAAAAAGAGTCATTCCAAGTCCTGACTACCCTCACCAAATCCAAAGCTGCTGGCAGAGAGCCTTGAATTCACTGCTCCAGAGTTAAGAAGACGTCTGCTCAATAGACAGCCAGAAAACAGAGACTGATACAAATTGAGATGATATGATTTAAAATGTTCTTTTGTACCTCTTATCTGTACAGTTGGTAACCGTGATTCAAATTTGGTCCTAAAATTTGCATGTAACTCTAGTCCAAAATGTATCCAAAAGCTCTTCATAAGGACAACTTGTCAAAGTTGAGAATCTGGCCTGGTAAGTTTGCCCCAAGATAAAGATTGGGCCTGTGCCCATGGAGCTGTGATTCCAAATGTAATGTTTAATCATATTAAAGGCTGTTGACAAAAAAAAATAGCTCTTAATTTCCTACTAGACACAAAATCATTAACACTAGTTGTTGTTCTTATGCAAATCTGAATGAAAAATTTTTTTAGAAATTTGTTTGAAATTTGAAAGCAAACTCAAATTCTACACCAAGTAACTCTCAAAAGAGCTTACTGAACCTTGAATATCTTCAGTACACTCACTTCATGGTTACCAAAATGAACCTAGATAGAAGAAATGTTCATAGTAACTGTAGTTATAATTAGCATCTGTGTAACAACTAGTGGGATAGCCAGTTGTATAAACCAGAGGTATGGGTGAATGCAGAGTAGAGACTAGACCAGACAGAGTCTTGTTAGTCTCTAAAAAAGGGGGGAATGATGCCGTTTGGTTTCTGCCTTTTTTCTTTTATATGTTCTCTGTACTCTCTGCACATATTTTTCTGGCTCTGTAGCCTACTATATTAATAGCTAGTTTTTCCAGTACCGTTCCATAGCCTTTCCCTAAGCAGAAAGACAAAACAAATTCCAGAGCTCCAAGCCCCAGCGGGTTGCAAGGCCCTGTCCTATCGCAGTTCTTCCTGGGAACCAAGGCCGAGAACAACTCTGAGGTACATTT
Source organism: Eopsaltria australis (assembly GCA_034509425.1). Lineage (NCBI taxonomy): Eukaryota > Metazoa > Chordata > Aves > Passeriformes > Petroicidae > Eopsaltria > Eopsaltria australis. The sequence continues at coordinate 15,199 of JAVTVJ010005375.1, read as the reverse complement.
TCATAAGCAGAGTGCAGCCAGTGCTGAGAGGGGGGCTCCAGGGAAGGGGCTGGACCTGAGGGGGAATTGAATCGCCACTTTTTCTCCTTATTGGTGCTCTTAATTATGCTAATTTCCTAAAAGCTATAAATATGTACTCACCCCTGGAGGGGCTGGGCTTTTATGGACACCTTTCCATAACTGCTCCTGAAGACCTTCAAAATAAAGATCCCCTTTATATTACCTCCTTGCTAAAATGATCTCGAGTTTCTTTTCCAGGCTGGGGGAAAAGGCAACAGTTATTTGGCACACCCAGAAGGGACACGAGAACCTGGTACCCTTCCTCTGGACCAAAAACATCCTGCAAGGAATTCCTGTCTGACAGCAATCTAAAGAATTCCCTGCCACGGGCCTGAGGTTGAGACACCATGGTTCCAAGATTCCACAGGAGGTAGTATAAAGGTGATTCTTTTCGTTGCGTAGTGTGTAGGTTGTATGTGTGTGTATTGTTTATGTATTGTGTATCTGTTTAAAGTCAGTAATTGTTAGCGATCCCAGGACAACCTGGCGTGGTGGTGAGAAAATTTGCTTTTGAAATCATTTCTCCAAGTTTTTCCTGTTGCCGATTTTCCAACCTGCCCCAGAGATCGGCTGGTGGGGAGGAGGTGGGTGTGTGATCTCGGCTGAGATTGTTCACTGGTAGAGAAAAGCAAATCACAGTGCGAAAGTTTATTTCATGTTTAGCACATGCGAGTTTGGAATTGAAAGCTGGCCTGGAGACATCTGGGCATGGAGCGGCCGGGGGAAGCCTGGTCTGCTTCTTGGTAGGAGGTGGGGGATGGGCCCCGCTTCCTACAGGTTTGTGGAGCGGCTGGGTGTCCAGCCTGCTCCTTTGTGGGAGGCTGGGGAGAGATTCCCACTTCCTACAGGTTTGTGGAGCGGCTGGGTGTCCAGCCTGCTCCTTGGTGGGAGGCTGGGGAGAGATTCCCACTTCCTACAGGTTTTTGGAGCGGCTGGGTGACCAGCCTGCTCCTTGGTGGGACGCTGGGGAGAGATTCCCACTTCCTACAGGCTTTGCTGGAGCGGCTGGGTGCCAGCCCCTGGCTCCTGGTGGGAGGCGATGTGAGAAATCCTCGCTTCCTACAGGTCTGCTGGAGAGGCTGGGTGTCCAGCCTGCCTCCTTAGTGGGAGGCGAGGAGAGATCCTCCGCTTCCAGGCCAAAGTTTGTTGGAACGGCCGAAGAAAGCTCGGTTCGCACCATTGGTAAGGAAGGGAGAACCCCACTTTCTATGTTCCATCTGTAAAAAGTTTTTCCAAGATTTTAAGGCAAGGGCGACTCCCGGACTTCCGGGACGGCTCCGCGAGCAGGGCGGTCACTCCCCCGTGACAGAGGCGGGGCACCAGCCGCTCTGAGAGGGGCGGAGGTGATTCCTGCCATTGCCCTGGTCACGGCCGGGGGATGCGCGGGGGAGCGGTCCCAGGAAGCGAACCGGGACGGGGCTGCCGCGGCGCTGCTTCGGCCCTGCTCTGGCGGAGGCGGGGCCGCCGCTGCGCGGCCACGGCCCGGCTCACTCGCTGCTCCTGGGCCCCGCCCGCACCGGCCCAGAGCGGGCCGGGAGTGTGAGATCTAAGAGCAAGGAACGGCCCTATCGCACTTTCCACAGTACCGAGCTTGTTTTAAGGACACCCGAGAGCCGCTGTGAGCAGCAGCACGGGCCGAGCGCGGGCGAGCCGGGGGTGCCCCTGGGCGGGGTGCCCGCATGCCGCGCCCGTCCCCGGCCGTGCGAGGGCAGCGAGCGCTCTTTGTCTGCTCTGGTAAGCACTCAAAAGGGAAACACCGAGCCCAAAGAACAAGAAGCCGTTTTTAGGCTCCCTTAAACCATGCTATAAGTAAGCAGAGTCCTGTGTTAACCAATATCTTAGAATGGTTTACTGAGTTAAATTTGTAAAAGACCTTCTCCTGTATCCTTGTGAGTAAAAAAGACCAAGGACTCTTTACTATTATGTAAAATAATCCTGAAACTGGAGAACTAGGGCAGTCAGCAACTGAAAATTGCTGCATCAAACCAGCAGCCAAGAATTGATACATCCAACAGTTGCATGCAACCCACTGTAAGTTTCTTCTGTGAACATAGAAGACATGGACCCTATGCCATGCTACTGAAACTGGATAATGTTATTCTGAAAACGTTTGCTGTCAATCCTAGTATGTCTGTTCCCAGCACTAACTGATAATGTATTTAAGTCTGACTGTTTGCAGACCATTCCAGCAGAGCAGACCTGAAAGATTTGCCAGCCTGGGAGCTGTATGCAGATGAGAGCAGCTTCATGCGAGATGGCAAACAAAAGACAGGTTATGCAGTAACAACCACGAACCAGGTAACCATGAGAAAAGTGTTACCATCAAATGTACCATCACAAAAAGCTGAACTGATTATATCAATGAAAGATCTAGAACTGAGCCAAGTCATCTAGAAGGAAGGAAGACTAGCAACTATTCAAGCCTAGAGACTGAGTCTATGTTGAATGAAGGGACAGTAATCTTACGAGCTAAGTAAAAAGAGTCATTCCAAGTCCTGACTACCCTCACCAAATGCAAAGCTGCTGGCAGAGAGCCTTGAATTCACTTCTCCAGAGTTAAGAAGACGTCTGCTCCATAGACAGCCAGAAAACAGAGACTGATACAAATTGAGATGATATTATTTAAACTGTTCTTTTTTACCTCTTATCTGTACAGTTGGTAACCGTGATTCAAATTTGGTCCTAAAATTTGCATGTAACTCTAGTCCAAAATGTATCCAAAAGCTCTTCATAAGGACAACTTGTCAAAGTTGAGAATCTGGCCTGGTAAGTTTTGCCCCAAGATAAAGAGTGGGCCTGTGCCCATGGAGCTGTGATTCCAAATGTAATGTTTAATCATATTAAAAGCTGTTGACAAAACAAAAATAGCTCTTAATTCCTACTACCACAAAATCATTAACACTAGTTGTGTTCTTATTGCAAAAGCTGAATGAAAAAAATTTTTTAAATTTGGTTGAAATTGAAGCAAACTAATTCTCACCAAGTAACTCTCAAAAGAGCTTACTGAGCCTTGAATATCTTCAGTACACTCACTTCATGGTTACCAAACTGAACCTAGATAAAATAAATCTTCATAGTAACTGTAGTTATAATTAGCATCTGTGTAACAACTAGTGGGATAGCCAGTTGTATAAACCAGAGGTATGGTTGAATGCAGAGTAGAGACTAGACAAGACAGAGTCTTGTTAGTCTCTAAAAAAGGGGGGAATGATGCCGTTGGTTTCTGCCTTTTTTCTTTTATATGTTCTCTGTACTCTCTGCACATATTTTTGTGGCTCTGTAGCCTACTATATGAATAGCTAGTTTTTCCAGTACCTGTCCATAGCCTTTCCCTAAGCAGAAAGACAAAACAAATTCCAGAGCTCCAAGCCCCAGGGGGTTGCAAGGCCCTGTCCTATCTCAGTTCTTCCTGGGAACCAAGGCCGAGAACAACTCTGAGGTACATTTTCATAAGCAGAGTGCAGCCAGTGCTGAGAGGGGGACTCCAGGGAAGGGGCTGGACCTGAGGGGGAATTGAATCGCCACTTGTTCTCCTTATTGGTGCTCTTAATTATGCTAATTTCCTAAAAGCTATAAATATGTACTCATCCCTGGAGGGGCTGGGCTTTTATGGACACCTTTCCATAACTGCTCCTGAAGACCTTCAAAATAAAAATCCCCTTTTATATTACCTCCGTGCTAAAATGATCTCGAGTTTCTTTTCCAGGCTGGGGGAAAAAAGGCAACAACCGGACGCCACCTGAAATGCCGCATGGATCAAGATCCTTCCCAGACCCAAGCTGCCATCAGCTAGAACTCTGGCTGCAATTGTAGGGCTAAATGCCTCCTAAAAACTGGCATCATGCATCTGGGGGACTGAGTTTTCTTTCACATGGAAATACGCCATTGTTGCATCGAAGGCCACATATCTGGGAGTTGACAGCCGCATGCTGAAATTCCGCATGGATTAAGATTCCTCGCAGACCCAAGCTGCCACCAACAAGGACACTGACTGCCCTTGCAGGGCCAAAACCCTCCTCCAAACTGACATCAAGAAACTGGGCAGAGTTCTCTTTCTCAGAGAAAAGGGAACACTTTTGTGTCCCGGCCCTAAGGCACTGTGCTCCCGTGAGGCCGTTTGGTTTCTGCCTTTTTTCTTTTATATGGTCTCTGTACTCTCTGCCCATATTTTTGTGGCTCTGTAGCCTACTATATTAATAGCTAGTTTTTCCAGTACCTTTCCATAGCCTTTCCCTAAGCAGAAAGACAAAACAAATTCCAGAGCTCCAAGCCCCAGGGGGTTGCAAGGCCCTGTCCTATCTCAGTTCTTCCTGGGAACCAAGGCAGAGAACAACTCTGAGGTACAATTTCATAAGCAGAGTGCAGCCAGTGCTGAGAGGGGGGCTCCAGGGAAGGGGCGGACCTGAGGGGGAATTGAATGCCACTTTGTTCTCCTTAATTGGTGCTCTTAATTATGCTAATTTCCTAAAAGCCTATAATATGTACTCACCCTGGAGGGCTGGCTTTATGGACACCTTTCCATAACTGCTCCTGAAGACCTCAAAATAAAGATCCCCTTTTATATTCTCCTTGTTAAATGATCTCGAGTTTCTTTCCAGGCTGGGGGAAAGGCAAACAGTTATTTGGCACACCCAGAAGGGACACGAGAACCTGGTACCCTTCCTCTGGACCGAAAACATCCTGCAAGGAATTCCTTTCTGACAGCAATCTAAAGAATTCCCTGCCACGGGCCTGAGGTCGAGACACCATGGTTCCAAGATCCCACAGGAGGTAGTATAAAGGTGGTTCTTTTTGTTGTGTAGGGTGTAGTTTGTATGTGTGAGTATTGTTTATGTATTGTGTATCTGTTTAAAGTCAGTAATTGTTAGCGATCCCAGGACAACCTGGCGTGGTGGTGAGAAAATTTGCTTTTGAAATCATTTCTCCAAGTTTTTCCTGTTGCCGATTTTCCAACCTGCCCCAGAGATCGGCTGGTGGGGAGGAGGCGGGTGTGTGATCTCGCCTGAGATTGTTCACTGGTAGAGAAAAGCAAATCACAGTGCGAAAGTTTATTTCATGTTTAGCACATGCGAGTTTTGAATTGAAAGCTGGCCTGGAGACATCTGGGCATGGAGCGGCCGGGGGAGGCCTGGTCTGCTTCTTGGTAGGAGGTGGGGGATGGGCCCCGCTTCCTACAGGGTTGTGGAGCGGCTGGGTGTCCAGCCGGCTCCTTGGTGGGAGGCTGGGGAGAGATTCCCACTTCCTACAGGTTTGTGGAGCGGCTGGGTGTCCAGCCTGCTCCTTGGTGGGAGGCTGGGGAGAGATTCCCACTTCCTACAGGTTTGTGGAGCGGCTGGGTGCCCAGCTTGCTCCTTGGTGGGAAGCTGGGGAGAGATTCCCACTTCCTACAGGTTTGTGGAGCGGCTGGGTGCCCAGCCTGCTCCTGGGTGGGAGGCGAGTGAGAAATCCTCGCTTCCTACAGGTCTGTGGAGAGGCTGGGTGTCCAGCCTGCTCCTTAGTGGGAGGCGAGGGAGAGATCCTCGCTTCCAGCAAGTTTTGTGGAACGGCCGAGAAAGCTCTGTTCGCACCATTGTAAGGGAAGGGGGAGAAGCCCCCACTTTATATGTTCCATCTGTAAAAAGTTTTTCCAAGATTTTAAGGCTAAGCGACTTTCCCGGACTTCCGGGACGCTCCGCGAGCAGCGTCATCCCCGTGACAGAAGCGGGACAGCCGCTCTGAAAGGGCGGAGGTGCATCCTGGCCATTGCCTGGTCAGAAATGGCGCGGTGGAGGCGGGGGACGTCCCAGGAAAGCGAACCGGGACCGGGCTGCCGCTGCGCTGCTTCGGCCCTGCTCTGTGGCGAGGCGGGCCGCCGCTGCACGGCCACGGCCCGGCCACTCGCTGCTCCTGGCCCCGCCCGCACCGGCCCAGAGCGGGGCGGAGTGTGAGATCTAGAGCAGGAACGCCCTATCGCCACTTCCACAAGTACGAAGCTTGTTAAGGCACCGAGACGCTGTGAGCGCAGCACGCCGAGCGCGGGCGAGCCGGGGGTGCCCCTGGGCGGGGGTGCCCGCATGCCGCGCCCGTCCCCGGCCGTGTGAGGGCAGCGAGCGCTCTTGGTCTGCTCTGGTAAGCACTCAAAAGGGAAACACCGAGCCCAAAGAACAAGAAGCCGTTTTTAGGCTCCCTTAAACCATGCTATAAGTAAGCAGAGTCCTGTGTTAACAAATATCTTAGAATGGTTTACTGAGTTAAATTTGTAAAAGACCTTCTCCTGTATCCTTGTGAGTAAAAAAAGACCAAGGACTCTTTACTATTATGTAAAATAATCCTGAAACTGGAGAACTAGGGCAGTCAGCAACTGAAAATTGCTGCATCCAACCAGCAGCCAAGAATTGATACATCCAACAGTTGCATGCAACCCACTGTAAGTTTGTTCTGTGAACATAGAAGACATGGACCCTATGCCATGCTACTGAAACTGGATAATGTTATTCTGATAACGTTTGCTGTCAATCCTAGTATGTCTGTTCCCAGCACTAACTGATAATGTATTTAAGTCTGACTGTTTGCAGACCATGGAAGAAGCCTATTCCAGCAGAGCAGACCTGAAAGATGTGCCAGCCTGGGAGCTGTATTCAGATGAGAGCAGCTTCATGCGAGATGGCAAACAAAAGACAGGTTATGCAGGAACAACCACGAACCAGGTAACCATGAGAAAAGTGTTACCATCAAATGTACCATCACAAAAAGCTGAACTGATTATATCAATGAAAGATCTAGAACTGAGCAAAGTAATCTAGAAGGAAGGAAGACTAGCAACTATTCAAGCCTAGAGACTGAGTCTATGTTGAATGAAGGGACAGTAATCTTACGAGCTAAGTCAAAAGAGTCATTCCAAGTCCTGACTACCCTCACCAAATCCAAAGCTGCTGGGAGAGAGCCTTGAATTCACTGCTCCAGAGTTAAGAAGACGTCTGCTCCATAGACAACCAGAAAACAGAGACTGATACAAATTGGGATGATATGATTTAAACTGTTCTTTTGTACCTCTTATCTGTACAGTTGGTAACCATGATTCAAATTTGGTCCTAAAATTTGCATGTAACTCTAGTCCAAAATGCATCCAAAAACTCTTCATAAGGACAACTTGTCAAAGTGGTATTGGATATGAGAATCTGGCCTGGTAAGTTTTGCCCCAAGATAAAGATTGGGCCTGTGCCCATGGAGCTGTGATTCCAAATGTAATGTTTAATCATATTAAGGGCTGTTGACAAAACAAAATAGCTCTTAATTTCCTACTAGCCACAAAATCATTAACACTAGTTGTTGTTCTTATGCAAATCTGAATGAAAAATTTTTTTAGAAATTTGGTTGAAATTTGAAAGCAAACTCAAATTCTACACCAAGTAACTCTCAAAAGAGCTTACTGAACCTTGAATATCTTCAGTACACTCACTTCATGGTTACCAAACTGAACCTAGATAAAAAAAATGTTCATAGTAACTGTAGTTATTATTAGCATCTGTGTAACAACTAGTGGGATAGCCAGTTGTATAAACCAGAGGTATGGTTGATTGCAGAGTAGAGACTAGACAAGACAGAGTCTTGTTAGTCTCTAAAAAAGGGGGGAATGATGCCGTTTGGTTTCTGCCTTTTTTCTTTATATGTTCTCTGTACTCTCTGCCCATATTTTTGTGGCTCTGTAGCCTACTATATTAATAGCTAGTTTTTCCAGTACCTTTCCATAGCCTTTCCCTAAGCAGAAAGACAAAACAAATTCCAGAACTCCAAGCCCCAGGGGGTTGCAAGGCCCTGTCCTATCTCAGTTCTTCCTGGGAACCAAGGCCGAGAACAACTCTGAGGTACATTTTCATAAGCAGAGTGCAGCCAGTGCTGAGAGGGGGGCTCCAGGGAAGGGGCTGGACCTGAGGGGGAATTGAATCGCCACTTGTTCTCCTTATTGGTGCTCTAAATTATGCTAAATTCCTAAAAGCTATAAATATGTACTCACCCCTGGAGGGGCTGGGCTTTTATGGACACCTTTCCATAACTGCTCCTGAAGACCTTCAAAAATAAAGATCCCCTTTTATATTACCTCCTTGCTAAAATGATCTCGAGTTTCTTTTCCAGGCTGGGGGAAAAGGCAACACCGGACGCCACCTGAAATGCCGCATGGATCAAGATCCTTCCCAGACCCAAGCTGCCATCAGCTAGAACTCTGGCTGCAATTGTAGGGCTAAATGCCTCCTAAAAACTGGCATCATGCATCTGGGGGACTGAGTTTTCTTTCACATGGAAAAGCGCCATTGTTTGCATCGAAGGCCACATATCTGGGAGTTGGCAGCCGCATGCTGAAATTCCGCATGGATTAAGATTCCTCGCAGACCCAAGCTGCCACCAACAAGGACCCTGGCTGCCCTTGCAGGGCCAAAACCCTCCTCCAAACTGACATCAAGAAACTGGGGGGCAGAGTTCTCTTTCTCAGAGAAAAGGGACACTTTTTGTGTCCCGGCCCTAAGGCACTGTGCTCCCGGTGATGCCGTTTGGTTTCTGCCTTTTTCTTTTATATGTTCTCTGTACTCTCTGCACATATTTTTGTGGCTCTGTAGCCTACTATATTAATAGCTAGTTTTTCCAGTACCTTTCCATAGCCTTTCCCTAAGCAGAAAGACAAAACAAATTCCAGAGCTCCAAGCCCCAGGGGGTTGCAAGGCCCTGTCCTATCTCAGTTCTTCCTGGGAACCAAGGCCGAGAACAACTCTGAGGTACATTTTCATAAGCAGAGTGCAGCCAGTGCTGAGAGGGGGGCTCCAGGGAAGGGGCTGGACCTGAGGGGGAATTGAATCGCCACTTGTTCTCCTTATTGGTGCTCTTAATCAATTATGCTAATTTCCTAAAAGCTATAAATATGTACCCACCCCTGGAGGGGCTGGGCTTTTATGGACACCTTTCCATAACTGCTCCTGAAGACCTTCAAAATAAAGATCCCCTTTTATATTACCTCCTTGCTAAAATGATCTCGAGTTTCTTTTCCAGGCTGGGGGAAAAGGCAACAGTTATTTGGCACACCCAGAAGGGACACGAGAACCTGGTACCCTTCCTCTGGACCGAAAACAACCTGCAAGGAATTCCTTTCTGACAGCAATCTAAAGAATTCCCTGCCACGGGCCTGAGGTCGAGACACCATGGTTCCAAGATCCCACAGGAGGTAGTATAAAGGTGGTTCTTTTTGTTGTGTAGTGTGTAGTTTGTATGTGTGTGTATTGTTTATGTATTGTGTATCTGTTTAAAGTCAGTAATTGTTAGCGATCCCAGGACAACCTGGCGTGGTGGTGAGAAAATTTGCTTTTGAAATCATTTCTCCAAGTTTTTCCTGTTGCCGATTTTCCAACCTGCCCCAGAGATCGGCTGGTGGGGAGGAGGCGGGTGTGTGATCTCGGCTGAGATTGTTCACTGGTAGAGAAAAGCAAATCACAGTGCGAAAGTTTATTTCATGTTTAGCACATGCGAGTTTTGAATTGAAAGCTGGCCTGGAGACATCTGGGCATGGAGCGGCCGGGGGAGGCTGGTCTGCTTCTTGGTAGGAGGTGGGGGATGGGCCCCGCTTCCTACAGGTTTGTGGAGCGGCTGGGTGTCCAGCCTGCTCCTTGGTGGGAGGCTGGGGAGAGATTCCCACTTCCTACAGGTTGGTGGAGCGGCTGGGTGTCCAGCCTGCTCCTTGGTGGGAGGCTGGGGAGAGATTCCCACTTCCTACAGGTTTGTGGAGCGGCTGGGTGTCCAGCCTGCTCCTTGGTGGGAGGCTGGGGAGAGATTCCCACTTCCTACAGGTTTGTGGAGCAGCTGGGTGCCCAGCTTGCTCCTTGGTGGGACGCTGGGGAGAGATTCCCACTTCCTACAGGTTTGTGGAGCGGCCGAGAAAGCTCGGTTCGCACCATTGTAAGGGACGGGGGAGAAGCCCCCACTTTCTATGTTCCATCTGTAAAAAGTTTTTTTCCAAGATTTTAAGGCAAGGGGGACTCCCGGACTCCCGGGACGGCTCCGCGAGCAGGGCGGTCACTCCCCCGTGACAGAAGCGGGGCACCAGCCGCTCTGAGAGGGGCGGAGGTGATTCCTGCCATTGCCCTGGTCACGGCCGGGGATGCGCGGGGGAGCGGTCCCAGGAAGCGAACCGGGACCGGGGCTGCCGCTGCGCTGCTTCGGCCCTGCTCTGGCGGAGGCGGGGCCGCCGCTGCGCGGCCAACGGCCCGGCTCACGTTCGCTGGCTCCTGGGCCCCCCGCGGCACCGGCCCAGAGCGGGCCGGGAAGTGTGAGATCTAAGATGCAGGAACGGCCCTATCGGCACTTTCCCACAGTAACGAGCTTGTTTTAAGACCCGAGAGCCGCTGTGAGAGCAGCACGGGCCGAGCGCGGGCGAGCCGGGGGGGCCCCTGGGCGGGGGTGCCCGCATGCCGCGCCCGTCCCCGGCCGTGCGAGGGCAGCGAGCGCTCTTTGTCTGCTCTGGTAAGCACTCAAAAGGGAAACACCGAGCCCAAAGAACAAGACGCCGTTTTTAGGCTCCCTTAAACCATGCTATAAGTAAGCAGAGTCCTGTGTAAACAAATATCTTAGAATGGTTTACTGAGTTAAATTTGTAAAAGACCTTCTCCTGTATCCTTGTGAGTAAAAAAGACCAAGGACTCTTTACTATTATGTAAAATAATCCTGAAACTGGAGAACTAGGGCAGTCAGCAACTGAAAATTGCTGCATCCAACCAGCAGCCAAGAATTGATACATCCAACAGTTGCATGCAACCCACTGTAAGTTTGTTCTGTGAACAAAGAAGACATGGACCCTATGCCATGCTACTGAAACTGGATAATGTTATTCTGAAAACGTTTGCTGTCAATCCTAGTATGTCTGTTCCCAGCACTAACTGATAATGTATTTAAGTCTGACTGTTTGCAGACCATGGAAGAAGCCTATTCCAGCAGAGAGAGCTGAAAGATGTGCCAGCCTGGGAGCTGTTGCCAGATGAGAGCAGCAAGCGAGATGGGCAAACAAAAGACAGGGTTATGCATCACAACCACGAACCAGGTAACCTGAAGAAAAGTGTTACCATCAAATGTGCCATCACAAAAAGCTGAACTGAATTATATCAATGAAAGATCCTAGAACTGAGCAAAGTCATCTAAGAAGGAAGGAAGACTAGCAACTATTCAAGCCTAGAGACTGAGTCTATGTAATGAGGGACAGTAATCTTACGAGCAAGTAAAAAGAGGTCATTCAGTCCTGACTACCCTCACCAATGCGCAAAGCTGCTGGCAGAGAGCCTTGAAATTTCACTTTGCTCCCAGAGTTAAACAGAAGACGTTCTGCTCCATAGACAGCCAGAAAACAGAGACTGATACAATTGAGATGATATGATTTAAAAACTGTTCTTTGTACCTCTTATCTGTGCAGTTGGTAACCGTGATTCAAATTTGGTCCTAAATTTGCATGTAACTCTAGTCCAAAATGTATCCAAAAGCTCTTCATAAGGACAACTTGTCAAAGTTGAGAATCTGGCCTGGTAAGTTTTGCCCCAAGATAAAGATTGGGCCTGTGCCCATGGAGCTGTGATTCATAATGTCATGTTTAATCATATTAAAGGCTGTTGACAAAACAAAATAGCTCTTAATTTCCTACTAGCCACAAAATCATTAACACTAGTTGTTGTTCTTATGCAAATCTGAATGAAAAATTTTTTTAGAAATTTGGTTGAAATTTGAAAGCAAACTCAAATTCTACACCAAGTAACTCTCAAAAGAGCTTACTGAACCTTGAATATCTTCAGTACACTCACTTCATGGTTACAAAACTGAACCTAGATAAAAGAAATGTTCATAGTAACTGTAGTTATAATTAGCATCTGTGTAACAACTAGTGGGATAGCAAGTTGTATAAACAAGAGGTATGGTTGAATGCAGAGTAGAGACTAGACAAGACAGAGTCTTGTTAGTCTCTAAAAAAGGGGGGAATGATGCCGTTTGGTTTCTGCCTTTTTTCTTTTATATGTTCTCTGTACTCTCTGCACATATTTTTGTGGGTCTGTAGCCTACTATATTAATAGCTAGTTTTTCCAGTACCTTTCCATAGCCTTTCCCTAAGCAGAAAGACAAAACAAATTCCAGAGCTCCAAGCCCCAGGGGGTTGCAAGGCCCTGTCCTATCTCAGTTCTTCCTGGGAACCAAGGCCGAGAACAACTCTGAGGTACATTTTCATAAGCAGAGTGCAGCCAGTGCTGAGAGGGGGGCTCAAGGGAAGGGGCTGGACCTGAGGGGGAATTGAATCGCCACTTGTTCTCCTTATTGGTGCTCTTAATCAATTATGCTAATTTCCTAAAAGCTATAAATATGTACTCACCCCTGGAGGGCTGGGCTTTTATGGACACCTTTCCATAACTGCTCCTGAAGACCTTCAAAATAAAGATCCCCTTTTATATTACCTCCTTGCTAAAATGATCTCGAGTTTCTTTTCCAGGCTGGGGGAAAAGGCAACACCGGACGCCACCTGAAATGCCGCATGGATTAAGATCCTTCCCAGACCCAAGCTGCCATCAACTAGAACTCTGGCCGCAATTGTAGGGCTAAATGCCTCCTAAAAACTGGCATCATGCATCTGGGGAACTGAGTTTTCTTTCACATGGAAAAGCGCCATTGTTTGTATCGAAGGCCACATATCTGGGAGTTGACAGCCGCATGCTGAAATTCCGCATGGATTAAGATTCCTCGCAGACCCAAGCTGCCACCAACAAGGACCGCTGGCTTGCACTTGCAGGGCCAAAACCCTCTGCAAACTGACATCAAGAAACTGGGGGGCAAGTTTCTTTCTAGAGAAAAGGGACACTTTTTGTGCCCGGGCCTAAGGCACTCTGCTCCCGCTTGCGTCTTCAAATTCCGTATGGATCAAGATTCCTCGCAGACCCAAGGCTGCAACCACGACAGGGACCCTGGCTGCCCTTGCAGGGCAAAACCCTCCTCCAAACTGACATCAAGAAACTGGGAGGCAGAGTTCTCTTTCTCAGAGAAAAGGGACACTTTTTGTGTCCTGGCCCTAAGGCACTGTGCTCCCAGTCGCCACCTTGAAATTCCGTATGGATCAAAGTTATTCGCTGTCGCAAGATGCCATCACCCAGGACTCTAGTTGCATTTGTAGGGCCAAAGCCCTCCACCAAACCGACATCATGAATCTGGGGGCCTAAGTTTTCTTTCACGTGGAAAAGTGCCATCATTTGTATCGTAGGCCCCCTGTCTGGGAGTCGACTGCCGGCTCTTCAAATTCCGCATGGAGCAAGATCCCTCACAGACCCAAGGTGCCACCGAGAAGGACCCTGGCTGCCCTTGCAGGGCCAAAACCCTCCTCCAAACTGACATCAAGAAACTGGGGGGCAGAGGTCTCTATCTCAGAGAAAGGGAGCACTTTTTGTGTCCCGGCCCAAGGACTCTCTCCGGACACCACCTTGAAATGCCGCCCCTGGATCAAACGATCCTTCCCAGACCCAAGCTGCCATCAACTAGAACTCTGGCTCAAATTGTAGGGCTAAATGCCTCCTAAAAACTGGCATCATGCATCTGGGGGACTGAGTTTTCTTTCACTTGGAAAAGGGCCATTGTTTGCATCGAAGGCACTTCTGGGAGTTGACAGCCGCATGCTGAAATTCCGCATGGATTAAGATTCCTCGCAGACCAGCTTGCCACCAACAAGGAGCGCCTGGCTGCCCTTGCAGGGCAAACCTCCTCCAAACTGACATCAGAAACTGGGGGGCAGAGTTCTCTTTCTCAGAGAAAAGGGACACTTTTTGTGTCCCGGCCCTAAGGCACTGTGCTCGCGGTGATGCCGTTTGGTTTCTGCCTTTTTTCTTTTATATGTTCTCTGTACTCTCTGCACATATTTTTGTGGCTCTGTAGCCTACTATATTAATAGCTAGTTTTTCCAGTACCTTTCCATAGCCTTTTCCTAAGCAGAAAGACAAAACAAATTCCAGAGCTCCAAGCCCCAGGGGGTTGCAAGGCCCTGTCCTATCTCAGTTCTTCCTGGGAACCAAGGCCGAGAACAACTCTGAGGTACATTTTCATAAGCAGAGTGCAGCCAGTGCTGAGAGGGGGCTCCAGGGAAGGGGCTGGACCTGAGGGGGAATTGAATCGCCACTTGTTCTCCTTATTGGTGCTCTTAATTATGCTAATTTCCTAAAAGCTATAAATATGTACTCACCCCTGGAGGGGCTGGGCTTTTATGGACACCTTTCCATAACTGCTCCTGAAGACCTTCAAAATAAAGATCCCTTTTTATATTACCTCCTTGCTAAAATGATCTCGAGTTTCTTTTCCAGGCTGGAGGAAAAGGCAACAGTTATTTGGCACACCCAGAAGGGACACGAGAACCTGGTACCCTTCCTCTGGACCGAAAACATCCTGCAAGGAATTCCTTTCTGACAGCAATCTAAACAATTCCCTGCCACGGGCCTGAGGTCGAGACACCATGGTTCCAAGATCCCACAGGAGGTAGTATAAAGGGGGTTCTTTTTGTTGTGTAGTGTGTAGTTTGTATGTGTGTGTATTGTTTATGTATTGTGTATCTGTTTAAAGTCAGTAATTGTTAGCGATCCCAGGACAACCTGGCGTGGTGGTGATAAAATTTGCTTTTGAAATCATTTCTCCAAGTTTTTCCTGTTGCCGATTTTCCAACCTGCCCCAGAGATCGGCTGGTGGGGAGGAGGCAGGTGTGTGATCTCGGCTGAGATTGTTCACGGGTAGAGAAAAGCAAATCACAGTGCGAAAGTTTATTTCATGTTTAGCACATGCGAGTTTGGAATTGAAAGCTGGCCTGGAGACATCTGGGCATGGAGCGGCCGGGGGAAGCCTGGTCTGCTTCTTGGTAGGAGGTGGGGGATGGGCCCCGCTTCCTACAGGTTTGTGGAGCGGCTGGGTGTCCAGCCTGCTCCTTGGGGGGAGGCTGGGGAGAGATTCCCACTTCCTACAGGTTTGTGGAGCGGCTGGGTGTCCAGCCTGCTCCTTGGTGAGAGGCTGGGGAGAGATTCCCACTTCCTACAGGTTTGTGGAGCGGCTGGGTGCCCAGCCTGCTCCTTGGTGGGAAGCTGGGGAGAGATTCCCACTTCCTACAGGTTTGTGGAGCGGCTGG
>JAVTVJ010005374.1:0-11063 GCA_034509425.1 Eopsaltria australis | reverse complement strand
GTGAATTTGGTGGATTTTGGGGATCCCTGAGGGGTTAGGGGCACCTGAAGTGGATTTTGGGGTGAATTTGGGGGATTTTGGGTGTCCCTGAGCGGTTTAGGGGGATCTGAAGTGGATTTTGGGGTGAATTTGGGGGATTTTGGGGGTCCTTGAGGGGTTTAGAAGGATCTGAGCAGGATTTTTGGGTGAATTTGGGGGTTTTGGGCTGACCATATTTGTCCCTCATTAGCATAAATGGCGTGGCCACACCCAGTGATCACGGGGCCTTGTTTGAATCAAAAGGGGCGTGGCCTAACACCAACATCCAGACTCCAACCTCATTTGCGTCTAGTCGGTGAATATTCATCATTTATTTGCATAAATACAGGCGTGATTCAATTAAATCTTATTCATTCCCTTGCAATAAACTTCATTGGCATGAAAAGCAGAGTCCATCAGCGTTAATTAATCGCATTTCCATCATTTGCATCAAGTGTTTCCCCAAGCCCTCCAAAAGACCCAAAATGACCCAAAACTTCCCCAAAAAGTCCCCAAAAAGACCCAGAACTGCCCCAATTTTCCCCAAATCCCCCAAACTGCCCCCAGATCCCCCGTTTCCCCCCTAAAAACCGCATTTTCCTCCATTTTCAGCCATCTTTTCCATAGTTTGTCATTTTTCCCATCTAAGGCCGCCTCATTTGCATAGCGGCCGCGGCCCCGCCCCCAGGGCCGTGGCCTGACGGGTGACTCCTCCCCCAGCAGGCGGCGCATGCGCAGCTCCTGCTCGGCCTGGCTCTAGCCCGGCAGGCACTGAGACCTCCCGGCCACTAGGTGGCGCTAACGCAGTGGGTTTTGAGGCGATCTGAGGGCTTTGGGGAAAAACGTAGGGGATGATGGGGGTCCCAGGTAGAATATGGGAGATTGTGGGGTGAATTTAATGGATTTTGGGGATCCCTGAGGGGTTTAGGGGCACCTGAAGTGGATTTTGGCGGTGAATTTGGGGATTTTTGGGATCCCTGAGGGGTTTAGGCGGCACTCTGAGTGGATTTTGGGGTTGAATTTGGGGGATTTTGGTGTGTTCCCTAGAGGCGGTTTAGGGAGATCTGAAGTGGATTTTGGGGTGAATTTGGGGGATTATGGGTGTCCCTGATGGGTTTAGAGGGATCTGAGCAGGATTTTGGGGTGAATTTGGGGGATTTTGGTGGTCCCTGATGGGTTTAGAAGGATCTGAGCAGGATTTTGGTGTGAATTTGGGGGATTTTGGGTGTCCCTGAGGGGTTTAGAAGGATCTGAGCAGGATTTTGGGGTGAATTTAATGGGGATTTTGGACTGACCATATTTGTCCCTCTTTAGCATAAAGGGCGTGGCCACAGCCAGTGATCACGGGGCCTTCTTTGAATCAAAAGGGGCATGGGCTAACACCAACATCCACACTCCAACCCCATTTGCGTATAGTCGGTGAATATTCATCATTTATTTGCATAAATACAGGCGTGATTCAATTAGATCTTATTCATTCCCTTGCAATAAACCTCATTTGCATGAAAAGCAGAGTCCATCAGCGTTAATTAATCGCATTTCCATCATTTGCATCAAGTGTTTCCCCAAGCCCTCTAAAAGACCCAAAATGACCCAAAACTTCCCCAAAAAGTCCCCAAAATGACCCAGAACTGCCCCAATTTTCCCCAAATCCCCCCAAACTGCCCCCAGATCCCCCTTTTCCCCCCTAAAAACCGCATTTTCTCCATTTTCAGCCATCTTTTCCATATTTGCTCATTTTTCCCATCTAAGGCCGCCTCATTTGCATAGCGGCCGCGGCCCCGCCCCCAGGGCCGTGGCCTGACGGGCGACTCCTCCCCCAGCAGGCGGCGCATGCGCAGCTCCTGCTCGGCCTGGCTCTAGCCCGGCAGGCACTGAGACCTCCCGGCCACTACGTGGCGCTACCGCAGTGGGTTTTGAGGCGATCTGAGGGCTTTGGGGGGAAATGTAGGGGATGATGGGGGTCCCAGGTAGAATATGGGGGATTGTGGGGTGAATTTGGTGGATTTTGGGGATCCCTGAGGGGTTTAGGGGCACGTGAAGTAGATTTTGGGGTGAATTTCGAGGATTTTGGGGATCCCTGAGGGGTTTAGGGGCACCTGAAGTGGATTTTGGGGTGAATTTGGGGGATTTTGGGGGTCCCTGAGGAGTTTATGGGCACGTGAAATAGATTTTGGGGTGAATTTGGGGAATTTTTGGTGCCCCTGATGGGTTTAGAGGGATCTGAGCAGGATTTTGGGGTGAATTTTGGCGATTTTGGGGGTCCCTGATGGGTTTAGAAGAATCTGAGCAGGATTTTGGGGTGAATTTGGGAGGTTTTGGGCTTACCATATTTGTCCCTCATTAGCATAAAGGGCGTGGCCACACCCAGTGATCACGGGGCCTTCTTTGAATCAAAAGGGGCGTGGCCTAACACCAACATCCCCACTCCAACCTCATTTGCGTAGAGTCGGTGAATATTCATCATTTATTTGCATAAATACAGGCGTGATTCAATTAAATCTTATTCATTCCCTTGCAATAAACTTCATTTGCATGAAAATCAGAGTCCATCAGCGTTAATTAATCGCATTTCCATCATTTGCATCAAGTGTTTCCCCAAGCCCTCCAAAAGACCCAAAATGACCCAGAACTGCCCCAATTTTCCCCAAATCCCCCCAAACTGCCCCCAGATCCCCCTTTTCCCCCTAAAAACCGCATTTTCCTCCATTTTCAGCCATCTTTTCCATATTTGGTCATTTTTCCCATCTAAAGGCCGCCTCATTTGCATAGCGACCGCGGCCCCGCCCCCAGGGCCGTGGCCTGACGGGCGACTCCTCCCCCAGCAGGCGGCGCATGCGCAGCTCCTGCTCGGCCTGGCTCTAGCCCGGCAGGCACTGAGACCTCCCGGCCACTAGGTGGCGCTAACGCAGTGGGTTTTGAGGCAATCTGAGGGCTTTGGGGGAAAATGTAGGGGATGATGGGGGTCCCAGGTAGAATATGGGGGATTGTGGGGTGAATTTGGTGGATTTTGGGGATCCCTGAGGGGTTTAGGGGCACCTGAAGTAGATTTTGGGGTGAATTTGGGGGATTTTGGGTGTCCCTGAGGGGTTTAGGGGCACCTGAAGTGGATTTTGGGGTGAATTTGGGGAATTTTGGGTGTCCCTGAGAGGTTTAGGGAGATCTGAAGTGGATTTTGGGGTGAATTTGGGGGATTTTGGGGGTCCCTGAGGGGTTTAGAAGGATCTGAGCAGGATTTTGTGGTGAATTTAATGGGGATTTTGGGCTGACCATATTTGTCCCTGATTAGCATAAAGGGCGTTGCCACACCCAGTGATCACGGGGCCTTGTTTGAATCAAAAGGGGCGTGGCCTAACACCAACATCCACACTCCAACCTCATTTGCGTCTAGTCGGTGAATATTCATCATTTATTTGCATAAATACAGGCGTGATTCAATTAAATCTTATTCATTCCCTTGCAATAAACTTCATTTGCATAAAAAGCAGAGTCCATCAGCGTTAATCAATCGCATTTACATCATTTGCATCAAGTGTTTCCCCAAGCCCTCCAAAAGACCCAAAATGACCCAAAACTTCCCCAAAAAGTCCCCAAAATGACCCAGAACTGCCCCAATTTTCCCCAAATCGCCCCAAACTGCCCCCAGATCCCCCTTTTCCTCCCTAAAAACCGCATTTTCCTCCATTTTCAGCCATCTTTTCCATGTTTGGTCATTTTTCCCATCTAAGGCCGCCTCATTTGCATAGCGGCTGCGGCCCCGCCCCCAGGGCCGTGGCCTGACGGGCGACTCCTCCCCCAGCAGGCAGCGCATGCGCAGCTCCTGCTCGGCCTGGCTCTAGCCCGGCAGGCACTGAGACCTCCCGGCCACTAGGTGGCGCTAACGCAGTGGGTTTTGAGGCGATCTGAGGGCTTTGGCGGGAAATGTAGGGGATGATGGGGGTCCCAGTTAGAATATGGGGGATTGTGGGGTGAATTTGGTGGATTTTGGGGATCCCTGAGGGGTTTAGGGGCACGTGGAAGTGATTTTGGGTGGAATTTAGCGATTTTGGGTGTCCCTGAGGGGTTTCGGGGCATGCTGAAATAGATTTTGGGTGAATTTGCGGGATTTGGGTGTCCCTGATGGTTTTGAGGATCTGAGCCAGGGATTTTGTGTGAATTTTAGGGGATTTGGGCTCCCTTGAGTTTTAGGGGCACCTGAAGTGGACTTTGGGGTGAATTTGGGGGATTTTGGGCATCCCTGAGGGTTTTAGAAGGATCTGAGCAGGATTTTGGGGTGAATTTGGGGGATTTTGGGCTGACCATATTTGTCCCTCTTTAGCATAAAGGGCGTGGTCACACCCAGTGATCACGGGGCCTTGTTTGAATCAAAAGGGGCGTGGCCTAACACCAACATCCACACTCCAACCTCATATGCGTATAGTCGGTGAATATTCATCATTTATTTGCATAAATACAGGCGTGATTCAATTAAATCTTATCAATTCCCTTGCAATAAACTTCATTTGCATGAAAAGCAGAGTCCATCAGCTTTAATTAATCGCATTTCCATCATTTGCATCAAGTGTTTCCCCAAGCCCTCCAAAAGACCCAAAATGACCCAAAACTTCCCCAAAAAGTCCCCAAAATGACCCAGAACTGCCCCAATTTTCCCCAAATCCCCCCAAACTGCCCCCAGATCCCCCTTTTCCCCCCTAAAAACCGCATTTTCCTCCATTTCCAGCCATCTTTTTCACATTTGGTCATTTTTCCCATCTAAGGCCGCCTCATTTGCATAGCGGCCGCGGCCCCGCCCCCAGGGGCGTGGCCTGACGGGCGACTCCTCCCCCAGCAGGCGGCGCATGCACAGCTCCTGCTCGGCCTGGCTCTAGCCCGGCAGGCACTGAGGCCTCCCGGCCACTAGGTGGCGCTAACGCGCTGGGTTTTGAGGCGATCTGAGGGCTTTGGGGGGAAATGTAGGGGATTGTGGGGTGAATTTGGTGGATTTTGGGGATCTCTGAGGGGTTTAGGGGCACCTGAAGTGGATTTTGGGGTGAATTTGGGGAATTTTGGGTGACCCTGAGGGGTTTAGGGAGATCTGAAGTGGATTTTGGGGTGAATTTGGGGGATTTTGGGGGTCCATGTACGGGTTTAGGGAGATCTGAAGTGGATTTTGGGGTGAATTTCGGGGGATTTTGGGTGTCCCTGATGGGTTTAGAGGGATCTGAGCAGGATTTTGGGGTGAATTTTGGGGATTTTGGGGGTCCCTGATGGGTTTAGAAGAATCTGAGCAGGATTTTGGGGTGAATTTGGGGGATTTTGGTGGTCCCTGAGGGGTTTAGAAGGATCTGAGCAGGATTTTGGGGTGAATTTGGGAGGTTTTGGGCTGACCATATTTGTCCCTCTTTAGCATAAAGGGCGTGGCCACACCCAGTGATCACGGGGCCTTGTTTGAATCAAAAGGGGCGTGGCCTAACACCAACATCCACACTCCAACCCCATTTGCGTCTAGTCGGTGAATATTCATCATTTATTTGCATAAATACAGGCGTGATTCAATTAGATCTTATTCATTCCCTTGCAATAAACTTCATTTGCATGAAAAGCAGAGTCCATCAGCGTTAATTAATCGCATTTCCATCATTTGCATCAAGTGTTTCCCCAAGCCCTCCAAAAGACCCAAAATGACCAAAACTTCCCCAAAAGTCCCCAAAATGACCCAGAACTGCCCCAATTTTCCCCAAATCCCCCCAAACTGCCCCCAGATCCCCCTTTTCCCCCCTAAAAACCGCATTTTCCTCCATTTTCAGCCATCTTTTCCATATTTGCTCATTTTTCCCATCTAAGGCCGCCTCATTTGCATAGCGGCCGCGGCCCCGCCCCCAGGGCCGTGGCCTGACGGGCGACTCCTCCCCCAGCAGGCGGCGCATGCGCAGCTCCTGCTCGGCCTGGCTCTAGCCCGGCAGGCACTGAGACCTCCCGGCCACTAGGTGGCGCTAACGCAGTGGGTTTTGAGGCGATCTGAGGGCTTTGGGGGGAAATGTAGGGGATGATGGGGGTCCCAGGTAGAATATGGAAGATTGTGGGGTGAATTTGGTGGATTTGGGGGATTCCTGAGGGGTTTAGGGGCACCTGAAGTGGATTTTGGGGTGAATTTGGGGGATTTTGGGCGTCCCTGAGCGGTTTAGGGAGATCTGAAGTGGATTTTGGGGTGAATTTGGTGGAGTTTGGGGGTCCCTGATGGGTTTAGGGTCACCTGAAGTGGATTTTGGGGTGAATTTGGGGGATTTGGGGGGTCCCTGATGGGTTTAGAAGGATTTGAGCAGGATTTTGTGGTGAATTTGGGGGGATTTTGGGTGTCCCTGAAAAATTTAGAAGGATCTGAGCAGGATTTTGGGGTGAATTTGGGGGATTTTGGGGGTCCCTGATGGGTTTAGAAGGATCTGAGCAGGATTTTGGGGTGAATTTGGGGGATTTTGGGTGTCCCTGATGGGTTTAGGGGATCTAAGTGATTTGGGGTGAATTTGGGGATTTTGGGGTCCCCTGAGGGGTTTAGGGGAAGGATCTGAGCAGGATTTTAAAGAATTTGGGGATTTGGGGCTGACCATATTTGTCCCCTCATTAGCATAAAGGGCGTGGCCACACCCAGTGATCACGGGGCCTCGAACTAAAAAAGGGTGGCCTAACACCAATATCCACACTCCAACCTCATTTGCGTATAGTCGGTGAATATTCATCATTTATTTGCATAAATACAGGCGTGATTCAATTAAATCTTATTCATTCCCTTTCAATAAACCTCATTTGCATGGAAAGCAGAGTCCATCGGCGTTAATTAATCGCATTTCCATCATTTGCATCAAGTGTTTCCCCAAGCCCTCCAAAAGACCCAAAATGACCCAAAACTTCCCCAAAAAGTCCCCCAAATGACCCAGAACTGCCCCACTTTTCCCCAAATCCCCCCCAACTGCCCCCAGATCCCCCTTTCCCCCCTAAAAACCGCATTTTCCTCCATTTTCAGCCATCTTTTCCATATTTGGTCATTTTTCCTATCTAAGGCCGCCTCATTTGCATAGCGGCCGCGGCCCCGCCACCAGGGGCGTGGCCTGACGGGCGACTCCTCCCCCAGCAGGCGGCGCATGCGCAGCTCCTGCTCGGCCTGGCTCTAGCCCGGCAGGCACTGAGACCTCCCCGCCACTAGGTGGCGCTAACGCAGTGGGTTTTGAGGCGATCTGAGGGCTTTGGGGGGAAATGTAGGGGATGATGGGGGTCCCAGGTAGAATATGGGGATTGTGGGGTGAATTTGGTGGATTTTGGGGATCCCTGAGGGGTTTAGGGGCACCTGAAGTGGATTTTGGGGTGAATTTGGGGGATTTTGGGGGTCCCTGAGGGGTTTAGGGGAATCTGAGCAGGATTTTGGGGTGAATTTGCGGTATTTTGGGGGTCCCTGATGGGTTTAGAAGGATCTGAGCAGGAATTTGGGGTAAATTTGTGGGATTTTGGGGGTCCCTGATGGGTTTAGAAGGATCTGAGCAGGATTTTGGGGTGAATTTGGGGGATTTTGGGTGTCCCTGAGGAATTTAGAAGGATCTGAGCAGGATTTTGGGGTGAATTTGGGGGATTTTGGGGGTCCCTGAGGGGTTTAGGGGATCTGAAGTGGATTTTGGGGTGAATTTGGGGGATTTTGGGGGTCCTTGAGGGGTTTAGACGGATCTGAGCAGGATTTTGGGGTGAATTTGGGGGGTTTTGGGGGCACATAGGAGAACAATATATAGAAGATCTGAGCAAAGAATTTGGTGAATTCGGGATTTGGGGTCCCTGAGGGCTTTAGGAAGTCCTGAGCAGGATTTTGGGGTGAATTTGGGATTTGGGCTGACCATTTTTGTCCCTCATTAGCATAAAGGGCGTGGCCACACCAGTGATCACGGGGCCTTGTTTGAATCAAAAGGGGCGTGGCCGAACACCAACATCCACACTCCAACCTCATTTGCGTATAGTCGGTGAATATTCATCATTTTTTGGCATACATACAGGCGTGATTCAATTAAATCTTATTCATTCCCTTGCAATAAACTTCATTTGCATGAAAAGCAGAGTCCATCAGCGTTAATTAATCGCATTTCCATCATTTGCATCAAGTGTTTCCCCAAGCCCTCCAAAATGACCCCAAAATGACCCAGAACTGCCCAATTTTCCCCAAATCCCCCCAAACTGCCCCCAGATCCCCCTTTTCCCCCCCTAAAAAATGCATTTTCCTCCATTTTCAGCCATCTTTTCCATATTTGCTCATTTTTCCCATCTAAGGCCGCCTCATGTGCATAGCGGCCGCGGCCCCGCCCCCAGGGGCGTGGCCTGACGGGCGACTCCTCCCCAGCGGGCGGCGCATGCGCAGCTCCTGCTCGGCCTGGCTCTAGCCCGGCAGGCACTGAGACCTCCCGGCCACTAGGTGGCGCTAACGCAGTGGGTTTTGAGGCGATCTGAGGGCTTTGGGGGAAAATGTAGGGAATGATGGGGGTCCCAGGTAGAATATGGGGGATTGTGGGGTGAATTTGGTGGATTTTGGGGATCCCTGAGGGGTTTAGGGGCACCTGAAGTGGATTTTGGGGTGAATTTGGGGGATTTTGGGTGTCCCTGAGCGGTTTAGGGGGATCTGAAGTGGATTTTGGGGTGAATTTGGGGGATGTTGGGGGTCCCTGAGGGGTTTAGAAGGATCTGAGCAGGATTTTGGGGTGAAGTTGGGGGGTTTTGGGCTGACCATATTTGTCCCTGATTAGCATAAAGGGCGTGGCCACACCCAGTGATCACGGGGCCTTGTTTGAATCAAAAGGGGTGTGGCCTAACACCAACATCCACACTCCAACCTCATTGGCGTATAGTCGGTGAATATTCATCATTTTTTTGCATAAATAAAGGCGTGATTCAATTAGATCTTATTCATTCCCTTGCAATAAACTTCATTTGCATGAAAAGCAGAGTCCATCAGCGTTAATTAATCGCATTTCCATCATTTGCATCAAGTGTTTCCCAAGCCCTCCAAAAGACCCAAAATGACCCAAAACTTCCCCAAAAAGTCCCCAAAATGACCCAGAACTGCCCCAATTTTCCCCAAATCCCCCCAAACTGCCCCAGATCCCCCTTTTCCCCCTTAAAAACCGCATTTCCTCCATTTTCAGCCATCTTTTCCATATTTGCTCATTTTTCCCATCTAAGGCCGCCTCATTTGCATAGCGGCCGCGGCCCCGCCCCCAGGGGCGTGGCCTGACAGGCGACTCCTCCCCCAGCAGGCGGCGCATGCGCAGCTCCTGCTCGGCCTGGCTCTAGCCCGGCAGGCACTGAGACCTCCCGGCCACTAGGTGGCGCTAACGCAGTGGGTTTTGAGGCGATCTGAGGGCTTTGGGGGGAATGTAGGGGATGATGGGGGTCCCAGGTAGAATATGGGGGATTGTGGGGTGAATTTGGTAGATTTTGGGGATCCATGAGGGGTTTAGGGGCACCTGAAGTGGATTTTGGGGTGAATTTGAGGGATTTTGGGTGTCCCTGAGCGGTTTAGGGGGATCTGAAGTGGATTTTGGGGTGAATTTAATGGGGATTTTGGGCTGACCATATTTGTCCCTGATTAGCATAAGGGGCGTGGCCACACCCAGTGATCACGGGGCCTTGTTTGAATCAAAAGGGGCGTGGCCTAACACCAACATCCACACTCCAACCTCATTTGCGTATAGTCGGAGAATATTCATCATTTTTTGCATAAATACAGCTGATTCATTAATCTTATTCATTCCTTGCAATAAACTTCATTTGCATGAAAAGCAGAGTCCATCAGCGTTAATTAATCGCATTTCCATCATTTGCATCAAGTGTTTCCCCAAGCCCTCCAAAAGACCCAAAATGACCCAAAACTTCCCTAAAAAGTCCCCAAAATGACCCAGAACTGCCCCAATTTTCCCCAAATCCCCCCAAACTGCCCCAAGATCCCCCGTTTCCCCCCTAAAAACCGCATTTTCCTCCATTTTCAGCCATCTTTTCCATAGTTGCTCATTTTTCCCATCTAAGGCCGCCTCATTTGCATAGCGGCTGCGGCCCCGCCCCCAGGGGCGTGGCCTGACGGGCGACTCCTCCCGCAGCAGGCGGCGCATGCGCAGCTCCTGCTCGGCCTGGCTCTAGCCCGGCAGGCACTGAGACCTCCCGGCCACTAGGTGGCGCTAACGCAGTGGGTTTTGAGGCGATCTGAGGGCTTTTGGGGGAAATGTAGGGGATGATGGGGGTCCCAGGTAGAATATGGGGGATTGTGGGGTGAATTTGGTGGATTTTGGGGATCCCTGAGGGGTTTAGGGGCACCTAAAGTGGATTTTGGGGTGAATTTGGGGGATTTTGGGCGTCCCTGAGGGGTTTAGGGGGATCTGAAGTGGATTTTGGGGTGAATTTGGGGGATTTTGGGGGTCCCTGAGGGGTTTAGAAGGATCTGAGCAGGATTTTTGGGTGAAGTTGGGGGGTTTTGGGCTGACCATATTTGTCCCTGATTAGCATGAAGGGCGTGGCCACACCCAGTGATCACGGGGCCTTGTTTGAATCAAAAGGGGCGTGGCCTAACACCAACATCCACACTCCAACCTCATTTGCGTCTAGTCGGTGAATATTCATCATTTATTTGCATAAATACAGGCGTGATTCAATAAAATCTTATTCATTCCCTTGCAATAAACTTCATTTGCATGAAAAGCAGAGTCCATCAGCGTTAATTAATCGCATTTCCATCATTTGCATCAAGTGTTTCCCCAAGCCCTCCAAAAGACCCAAAATGACCCAAAACTTTTCCCAAAAAGTCCCCAAAATGACGCAGAACTGCCCCAATTTTCCCCAAATCCCCCCAAACTGCCCCCAGATCCCCCTTTTCCCCCCTAAAAACCGCATTTTCCTCCATTTTCAGCCATCTTTTCGATAGTTGGTCATTTTTCCCATCTAAGGCCGCTCATTTGCATAGCGGCCGCGGCCCCGCCCCCAGGGGCGTGGCCTGACGGGCGACTCCTCCCCCAGCAGGCAGCGCATGCGCAGCTCCTGCTCGGCCTGGC
>JAVTVJ010005373.1:0-10117 GCA_034509425.1 Eopsaltria australis | reverse complement strand
GTGCCCTAAATGACACAAAAATGGCCCTAAAATTACCCAAAAATGGCTCAAAAATGAAGGAAAGATAAACACAAAAATGACCCAAAATGATCCCAAAATAGCACCATAAATGGCCCCAAAAATGGCCCCAAGAATGGCCCTAAAAATGACTCAAAATTGGCCATAAAATGATCTAAATTTCCCCTATAAATGACCCCAAACAAGGCTCGAAATAGCCCCAAGAAATGACCTAAAAATGACCCAAAATGGCCCAAAAATTGCCCAAAAAATAGACCCTAAAAGGCCCTAAAAATAGCCCCTAAAAGGCCCCCAAAATGGTCCAAAATAACCCAAAAATTGGCCCAAAATTGACCCAAAAATAGCCCCAAAATGGCCCTAAAAATGGCCTCCAAAATGAGCCAAAATGGGCCGTAAAATAACCCAAAATTCCGCCTATAAATCACTGAAAAATAGGCCCAAAATAGCGCAAAAAATGACCCAAAAATCACCCCAAAATGGCCCATAAATCGCCCAAAAATGACTCAAAAATTGACCCAAATACGGGCCCAAAAGCTCTCCGAAAATCACCCAGAAATAGTCCTAAAACTAGACCCAAAAACGGCTCAAAATGACCCAAAAGGCCCTAAAGGTGCCCCAAATGGCCCCAAAAATGCCCAAAATGCTGTCAATGATGCAAAACATCCCCAATAAATGACCCAGAAATTGCACCAAAAATAGCCTTTAAAACAGCCCCAAAAAATGACCCAGAAATGGCTCAAAATTGGCCCCAAAATTGACCTAAAAATAACCCAAAACAATGATCCAAAAATGGCTCAAAAATGGCTCCAAAATAGCCCCTGAAATTGCCCAAAAAAGACCCAAAAATGACCCAAAATTAAGCCAAAAATAGACTCGAACTACCAAAATGGCCGCCGCAGGGACCCGGATGTCTCGGCGCATGCTCAGACCTCTGAACCTAGCTAACGCAGAATGGCCGCCGCAGTGCCCGGATGTACTCGGCGCATGCGCAATTGGTCCCGAACTACCAAAATGGCCGCCGCAGTGCCCGGATGTACACACAAATGTCCCCAAAAATGATGGAGAAATGGCCCAAAAAATGACCCAAAAAGGCACAGAAATGGCCCTAAGGATGACTCAAAAATAGCCCATAAAACGCCCCAAAAACGACCCAAAAATTACTCAAAAATAGCCCCAAAGATGACCCAAAAATGACCCAGAAATGACCCAAAAAAGCCCCCAAAAGGCCACAAAAATGACCCAAAAATGACCTCAAAAATTCCCCCGTAAATGACCCAAAAATGGCCCTGAAATGGCCACAAAAATGGCCCCGATAGTGGCGCAAAAAAGAACAAGAAATAGCCCAAAAATGGCCCAAAAATGACCCAAAAATAAGCCCAAAATAGACTCAAAAAATGAATCAGAAATTGACCCAAATATGGGCCCTAAATGGCCCCGAAAATGGCCCAGAAATGACTCCAAAAATGACTCAATAAATGGACCCAAAAGTGACCCCAAAATAGCTTAAAAATTGCCAAAACATGCCCAAATATTCATCCAAAAACACACCCAAAGATGACCCAAGAATGATCCAAAAATAGCCTAAAAATGACCAAAAAATAGCCCCCAAAAAAACCCCAAAAATGGCCCACAAATGATCTAAAAATGATCCAAAACAATGACAGAAAAATGGCCCAAAAATGGCCCAGAAATGGCCCAAATGTCTCCAAAAATGGCCTAAAAAATGCAAAAAATGGACCAAAAAATGACGCAAAAATAACATGAAAATGACTCAAAAATAGCCAAAAAAATAGCCCCTAAAAGGCCCCATGAACGACCAAAAAATGACCAAAAAATCCCTCCATAAATGACCCAAAAATGACGTAAAAATTGGACAAAAAATGGCCCAAAAATAGACCAAAATACCTCCAAAAATAACCTGAAAATGACACAAAAAAGCTTAAAAATAGCCCCAAAAATGACCCAGAAATGGCCCAAAAATGACCCAAAAATAGCCCTAAAAATGACCAAAAAACAGCCCAAAAATGACCAAAAAAATATCCCAAAAAAGACTCAAGAAGGGCCCATAAATGACCCAAAAAATGGCAACGATATGCCCCCGAATATGGCCCCAAAATTGGCCAAGAAATGGCCCCGAAAATGAATCAGAAATGGCCCCGAAAATGACCAAAAAAGACCCAAGAATGGGCCCAAAATGGCTCCGAAGGTGGCCCCAAAAATGAACCCCAAAGTGGCCCCAAAATAGTCCAAAATTGACAAAAAAATGGCCCCATAAGTGGTCCAAAAATGACCCAAAAATTGGCCCAAAAGTGACCCAAAAATGGCCGCAAAAATGGCCGCAAAATTGACAAAAAAATGGCCCCAGAAATGGTCCAAAAATAACACAAAAATTGGCCCAAAAATGAACCCAAAATAGACCTTAACATTTATCCAAAAATGACCCAAAAATGGCCGTAAAATGGTTACAAAACTGGCCATAAAATGACCAAAAATTCACCCCAAAAATGACTCTAAAATGGCCTCAAAATTGACCAAAAATGGCCCAAAACAACGACCAAAAATAGCCTCATATATGACCCAAAATGGCCAAAAAATAGCCCCAAAATGGCCTCAAAAATGACCCAAAAATGGCCCCAAATTGACCCAAAACTGGCCCTAAAAATGACCAAAAATGACTCAAAAGTGGGCCCAAAATGGCTCTGAAAATGGCCCTAAAAATGGCCTTAAAAATGACCCAAAAATAGGCCCAGAATAGCCCCAAAAATGGCTCAAAAATTACCCAAAAATAGCCCTAAAAATCACCCCAAAATGGCCCAAAAATAGTGCCCTAAATGACACAAAAATGGCCCTAAAATTACCCAAAAATGGCTCAAAAATGACGGAAAGATAAACACAAAAAATGACCCAAAATGATCCCAAAATAGCACCATAAATGGCCCCAAAAAAATGGGCCCAAGAAATGGCCCTAAAAATGACTCAAAAAAATTGGCCATAAAAATTGATCTAAAATTTCCCTAAAATGACCCAAACAAGGCTCGAAATAGCCCAAGGAAATGACCTAAAAAATGACCAAAATGGGCCCAAAAATTGCCCAAAAAATAGGCACCCTAAAAGGCCCTTAAAAATATTGCCCTAAAAAGGCCCCAAAATGGTCCAAAAAAATAACCCAAAAATTGGGCCCAAATTACCCAAAAAATTAAGCCCCTCAAAATGGCCCTAAAAATGGCCTCCAAAATGAGCCAAAATGGGCCGTAAAATAACCCAAAATTCCGCCTATAAATCACTGAAAAATAGGCCCAAAATAGCCAAAAAAATGACCCAAAAATCACCCCAAAATGGCCCATAAATCGCCCAAAAATGACTAAAAAATTGACCCAAATACGGGCCCAAAAGCTCTCCGAAAATCACCCAGAAATAGTCCTAAAACTAGACCCAAAAACGGCTCAAAAATGACCCAAAAAAAGGCCCTAAAAGGGCCCCAAAAATGGCCCAAAAATGACCCAAAATTGGCTGTAAAATGATGCAAAACATCCCCAATAAATCACCCAGAAATTGCACCAAAAATAGCCTTTAAAACAGCCCCAAAAAATGACCCAGAAATGGCTCAAAAATGGCCCCAAAATTGACCTAAAAATGGCCCAAAACAATGATCCAAAAATGGCTAAAAAATGGCTCCAAAATAGCCCCTTAAATTGCCCAAAAAAGACCCAAAAATGACCCAAAATTAAGCCCAAAATAGACTCGAACTACCAAAATGGCCGCCGCAGTACCCGGATGTACTCGGCGCATGCGCACTTGGTCCCGAACTACAAAAATGGCCGCCGCAGTGCCCGCGATTGTACTCCGCACATGCTACTACGCCTCCGGAACTCCAATATGCTGCCGCCAGTGCCCGGATTACTCGGCGCATTTGCCGGCAACTTGGTACAGAACAACCAAAATGGCCGCCGCAGTGCTGGGATGTACTCGGCGCATGCGCAGTTGGTCCCGAACTACCAAAATGGCCGCCGCAGTACCCGGATGTACTCCGCGCATGCGCACTGGGTCCCGAACTACCAAAATGGCCGCCGCAGTGCCCGGATGTACTCGGCGCATGCGCAATTGGTCCCGAACTACCAAAATGGCCTCCGCAGCACCCGGATGTACCGGCGCATGCGCACGTGGTCCCGAACTACCAAAATGGCCGCCGCAGTGCCCGGATGTACTCGCGCCGCATGCGCACTGTCCCGAACTACCAATTTGCCGCGCAGTACCCGGATGTACTCCGCGCATGCGGCAATTGGTCTCGAACTACCAAAATGGCCGCCGCAGTGCCCCGGGATGTACTCGGCGGGCATGCGCACTTGCGTTCCCGAAACTTTACCAAAATGCCGCCGCAGTGCCCGGATGTACTCGGCGCATGCGCACTTGGTTCCCGAACTACCAAAATGGCCGCCCGAAGATGGCCCGGATGTTACTCCGCCGCATTGCTCAGTAAAGCCCTGAACTACCAAAATGGCCGCCGCAGTGCCCGGATGTACTCGGCGCATGCGCAATTGGTCCCGAACTACCAAAATGGCCGCCGCAGTGCCCGGATGTACTCGGCGCATGCGCACTTGGTCCCGAACTTCCAAAATGGGCCGCCGCAGTGCCCGGATGTACTCGGCGCATGCGCACTTGGTCCCGAACTACCAAAATGGCCGCCGCAGTACCCGGATGTACTCGGCGCATGCGCTTTGGTCCCGAACTACCAAAATGGCCGCCGCAGTACCCGGATGTACTCGGCGCATGCGCAATTGGTCCCGAACTACCAAAATGGCCGCCGCAGTGCCCGGATGTACACACAAATGTCCCCAAAAATGATGGAAAAATGGCCCCAAAAATGACCCAAAAAGGCACAGAAATGGCCCTAAAGATGACTCAAAAATAGCCCATAAAAGGCCCCAAAAACGACCCAAAAATTACTCAAAAATAGCCCCAAAGATGACCCAAAAAAGACCCAGAAATGACACAAAAAAGCCCCCAAAAGCCACAAAAAATGACCCAAAAATGACCCTCAAAATTCCCCGTGTTAAATGACCAAAAATGGCCCTGAAATGGCCACAAAAATGGCCCCGATAGTGGCGGCAAAAAAAAAACTAAGAAATAGCCCAAAAAATGCCCAAAAATGCGACCCAAAAATAAAGCCAAAATAGACTCAAAAAAAATGAATCAGAAAATGACCCAAATATGGCCTAAACTGCCCCCGAAATCGCCCAAAGAAGATGACTCCAAAAATGGACTCCATAAATGGACCCAAAAGTGGACCCCAAAATAGCTTAAAATTGCCAAAACATGCCCAAAAATTCATCCAAAAAACACACCCAAAGATGACCCAAGAATGATCCAAAAATAGCCTAAAAATGACCAAAAAATAGCCCCCCAAAAAACCCCAAAAATGGCCCACAAATGATCTAAAAATGATCCAAAACAATGACAGAAAAATGGCCCAAAAATGGCCCAGAAATGGCCCCAAATGTCTCAAAAAATGGCCTAAAAAATGACCAAAAAATGGACCAAAAAATGACGCAAAAATAACAAGAAAATGACTCAAAAATAGCCCAAAAAATAGCCCCTAAAAGGCCCCATGAACGACCAAAAAATGACCAAAAAATCCCTCCATAAATGACCCAAAAATGACGTAAAAATTGGACCAAAAATGGCCCAAAAATAGACCCAAAATACCTCCAAAAATAACCTGAAAATGACACAAAAAAGCTTAAAAATAGCCCCAAAAATGACCCAGAAATGGCCCAAAAATGACCCAAAAAAAGCCCTAAAAATGACCAAAAAACAGCCCAAAAATGACCAAAAAAATATCCCAAAAAGACTCAAGAAGGGCCCATAAATGACCCAAAAAATGGCAACGATATGCCCCCGAATATGGCCCCAAAATTGGCCAAGAAATGGCCCCGAAAATGAATCAGAAATGGCCCCGAAAATGACCCAAAAAAGACCCAAGAATGGGCCCAAAATGGCTCCGAAGGTGGCCCCAAAAATGAACCCCAAAGTGGCCCCAAAATAGTCCAAAATTGACAAAAAAAATGGCCCCATAAGTGGTCCAAAAATGACCCAAAAATTGGCCCAAAAGTGACCCAAAAATGGCCGCAAAAATGGCCGCA
The DNA here is from genome assembly GCA_034509425.1 of Eopsaltria australis. Lineage (NCBI taxonomy): Eukaryota > Metazoa > Chordata > Aves > Passeriformes > Petroicidae > Eopsaltria > Eopsaltria australis. The sequence continues at coordinate 3,959 of JAVTVJ010005373.1, read as the reverse complement.
AAATTGACAAAAAAATGGCCCCAGAAATGGTCCAAAAATAACCCAAAAATTGGCCCAAAAATGACCCCAAAATAGACCTTAACATTTATCCAAAAATGACCCAAAAATGGCCGTAAAATGGTTACAAAACTGGCCATAAAATGACCAAAAATTCACCCCAAAAATGACTCTAAAATGGCCTCAAAATTGACCAAAAATGGCCCAAAACAACGACCAAAAATAGCCTCATATATGACCCAAAATGGCCCAAAAATAGCCCCAAAATGGCCTCAAAAATGACCCAAAAATGGCCCCAAATTGACCCAAAACTGGCCCTAAAAATGACCAAAAAATGACTCAAAAGTGGGCCCAAAATGGCTCTGAAAATGGCCCTAAAAATGGCCTTAAAAATGACCCAAAAATAGGCCCAGAATAGCCCCAAAAATGGCTCAAAAATTACCCAAAAATAGCCCTAAAAATCACCCCAAAATGGCCCAAAAATAGTGCCCGAAATGACACAAAAATGGCCCTAAAATTACCCAAAAATGGCTCAAAAATGACGGAAAGATAAACACAAAAATGACCCAAAATGATCCCAAAATAGCACCAAAATGGCCCCAAAAATGGCCCCAAGAATTGGCCCTAAAAATGACTCAAAATTGGCCATAAAATGATCTAAAATTTCCCCTATAAATGACCCCAAACAAGGCTCGAAATAGCCCCAAGAAATGACCTAAAAATGACCCAAAATGGCCCAAAAATTGCCCAAAAAATAGACCCTAAAAGGCCCTAAAAATAGCCCCTAAAAGGCCCCCAAAATGGTCCAAAAATAACCCAAAAATTGGCCCAAAATTGACCCAAAAATAGCCCCAAAATGGCCCTAAAAATGGCCTCCAAAATGAGCCAAAATGGGCCGTAAAATAACCCAAAATTCCGCCTATAAATCACTGAAAAATAGCCCCAAAATAGCCCAAAAAATGACCCAAAAATCACCCCAAAATGGCCCATAAATCGCCCAAAAATGACTCAAAAATTGACCAAAATACGGGCCCAAAAGCTCTCCGAAAATCACCCATAAATAGTCATAAAACTAGACCCAAAAACGGCTCAAAAATGACCCAAAAAAGGCCCTAAAAGGGCCCCAAAAATGGCCCAAAAATGACCCAAAATTGGCTGTAAAATGATGCAAAACATCCCCAATAAATGACCCAGAAATTGCACCAAAAATAGCCTTAAAAACAGCCCCAAAAAATGACCCAGAAATGGCTCAAAAATGGCCCCAAAATTGACCTAAAAATGGCCCAAAACAATGATCCAAAAATGGCTCAAAAATGGCTCCAAAATAGCCCCTGAAATTGCCCAAAAAAGACCAAAAATGACCAAAATAAGCCCAAAATAACTCTAACTACCAAAATGCCGCCGCAGTACGGGATGTACTCCGCTCATGTCAGTAGGCTAATTTCACCAAAATGCCGCCCAGTACCCCGATTACATCCGCCAGCTCATAATCCCTGAACTACCAGACAGGCCGCCGCACATCCGATTCTCAGGCGCATGCGCAATTGGTCCCAATACCAAAATGGCCGCCGCAGTGCCCGGATGTACACACAAATGTCCCCAAAAATGATGGAGAAATGGCCCCAAAAATGACCCAAAAAGGCACAGAAATGGCCCTAAAGATGACTCAAAAATAGCCCATAAAAGCCCCAAAAACGACCCAAAAATTACTCAAAAATAGCCCCAAAGATGACCCAAAAATGACCCAGAAATGACCCAGAAAAGCCCCCAAAAGGCCACAAAAATGACCCAAAAATGACCTCAAAAATTCCCCCGTAAATGACCCAAAAATGGCCCTGAAATGGCCACAAAAATGGCCCCAATAGTGGCGCAAAAAAGACCAAGAAATAGCCCAAAAATGGCCCAAAAATGACCCAAAAATAACCCAAAAATAGACTCAAAAAATGAATCAGAAATTGACCCAAATATGGGCCCTAAATGGCCCCGAAAATGGCCCAGAAATGACTCCAAAAATGACTCCATAAATGGACCCAAAAGTGACCCCAAAATAGCTTAAAAATTGCCAAAACATGCCCAAAAAATCATCCAAAAACACACCCAAAGATGACCCAAGAATGATCCAAAAATAGCCTAAAAATGACCAAAAAATACCCCCCAAAAAAACCCCAAAAATGGCCCACAAATGATCTAAAAATGATCCAAAAGAATGACAGAAAAATGGCCCAAAAATGGCCCAGAAATGGCCCCAAATGTCTCCAAAAATGGCCTAAAAAAGACCAAAAAATGGACCAAAAAATGACGCAAAAATAACATGAAAATGACTCAAAAATAGCCCAAAAAATAGCCCCTAAAAGGCCCCATGAACGACCAAAAAATGACCAAAAAATCCCCCCATAATGACCCAAAAATGACGTAAAAATTGGACAAAAAATGGCCCAAAAATAGACCCAAAATACCTCCAAAAATAACCTGAAAATTACACAAAAAAGCTTAAAAATAGCCACAAAAATGACCCAGAAATGGCCCAAAAATGACCCAAAAATAGCCCTAAAAATGACCAAAAAACAGCCCAAAAATGACCAAAAAAATATCCCCAAAAAGACTCAAGAAGGGCCCATAAATGACCCAAAAAATGGCAACGATATGCCCCCGAATATGGCCCCAAAATTGGCCAAGAAATGGCCCCGAAAATGAATCAGAAATGGCCCCGAAAATGACCAAAAAAAGACCCAAGAATGGGCCCAAAATGGCTCCGAAGGTGGCCCCAAAAATGAACCCCAAAGTGGCCCCAAAATAGTCCAAAATTGACAAAAAATTGGCCCCATAAGTGGTCCAAAAATGACCCAAAAATTGGCCCAAAAGTGACCCAAAAATGGCCGCAAAAATGGCCGCAAAATTGACAAAAAAATGGCCCCAGAAATGGTCCAAAAATAACCCAAAAAATTGCCCAAAAATGACCCCAAAATAGACCTTAACATTTATCAAAAATGACCCAAAAATGGCCGTCTAAACATGGGTTACAACTGGCCATTGACATTCACACCCAAAAATGACTCTAAAAATGGCCCAATTACCAAAAAAACTGGCTCAAAAATGACGGAAAGAATAAACACAAAAAGACCCAAAATGATCCCCCAAAATAGCACCTAATGCCCCAAAAATGCCCCAAGAATGGCCCTAAAATTGACTCAAATTGGCCATTAAATGATCTAAAATTTCCCCTATAAATGACCCCAACCCAAGCTCGAAAATAGCCCAAGAAATGGACCTAAAAATGACCCAAATGGCCAAAAATTGCCCAAAAAATAGACCCTAAAAGGCCCTAAAAATAGCCCCTAAAAGGCCCCCAAAATGGTCCAAAAATAACCCAAAAATTGGCCCAAAATTGACCCAAAAATAGCCCCAAAATGGCCCTAAAATTGGCCTCCAAAATGAGCCAAAATGGGCCGTAAAATAACCCAAAATTCCGCCTATAAATCACTGAAAAATAGGCCCAAAATAGCCCAAAAAATGACCCAAAGATCACCCCAAAATGGCCCATAAATCGCCCAAAAATGACTCAAAAATTGACCCAAATACGGGCCCAAAAGCTCTCCGAAAATCACCCAGAAATATTCCTAAAACTAGACCAAAAAACGGCTCAAAAATGACCCAAAAAAGGCCCTAAAAGGGCCCCAAAAATGGCCCAAAAATGACCCAAAATTGGCTGTAAAATGATGCAAAACATCCCCAATAAATGACCCAGAAATTGCACCAAAAATAGCCTTTAAAACAGCCCCAAAAAATGACCCAGAAATGGCTCAAAAATGCCCCCAAAATTGACCTAAAAATGGCCCAAAACAATGATCCAAAAATGGCTCAAAAATGGCTCCAAAATAGCCCCTGAAATTGCCCAAAAAAGACCCAAAAATGACCCAAAATTAAGCCCAAAATAGACTCGAACTACCAAAATGGCCGCCGCA
>JAVTVJ010005368.1:0-10401 GCA_034509425.1 Eopsaltria australis | reverse complement strand
GAAACTGGGGGGCAGAGTTCTCTTTCTCAGAGAAAAGGGACACTTTTTGGTCCCGGCCCTAAGGCACTCTGCTCCCGGACGCCACCTGAAATGCCGCATGGATCAAGATCCTTCCCAGACCCAAGCTGCCATCAGCTAGAACTCTGGCTGCAATTGTAGGGCTAAATGCCTCCTAAAAACTGGCATCATGCATCTGGGGACTGAGTTTTCTTTCACATGGAAAAGCGCCATTGTTTGAATCGAAGGCCACATATCTGGGAGTTGACAGCCGCATGCTGAAATTCCGCATGGATTAAGATTCCTCGCAGACCCAAGCTGCCACCGACAAGGACCCTGGCTGCCCTTGCAGGGCCAAAACCCTCCTCCAAACTGACATCAAGAAACTGGGGCAGAGTTCTCTTTCTCAGAGAAAAGGGACACTTTTTGTGTCCCGGCCCTAAGGCACTGTGCTCCCGGACGCCACCTGAATTTCCGTATGGATCAATATTATTCGCTGACGCAAGCTGCTATCAACCACGACTCTGGTTGCATTTGTAGGGCAAAACACCTCCACCAAACAGACATCATGAATCTGGGGGACTGAATTTTCTTTCACGTGGAAAAGTGCCATCATTTGTATCGTAGGCTCCATGCCTAGGAGTCGACTGCCGCCTCTTCAAATTCCGCATGGAGCAAGATCCCTCGCAGACCCAAGCTGCCCCCAAGAAGGACCCCGGCTGCCCTTGCAGGGCCAAAACCCTCCTCCAAACTGACATCAAGAAACTGGGGGGCAGAGCTCTCTTTCTCAGAGAAAAGGACACTTTTTTGTCGTGGCCCTAAGGCACTGTGCTCCCGGACGCCACGTGAATTTCCGTATGGATCAAGATTTTTTGCTGACGCAAGCTGCCATCAACAAGGACGCTGGTTGCATTTGTAGGGCTAAAACCCTCCACCAAACCGACATCATGAATCTGGGGGCCTAAGTTTTCTTTCATGTGGAAAAGTGCCATCATACGAATAGTAGGCCCCCTGTCTGGGAGTCGACTGCCGCCTCTTCAAATTCCGCATGGAGCAAGATTCCTCACAGACCCAAGCTGCCACCGACAAGGACCCTGGCTGCCCTTGCAGGTCCACAACCCTCCTCCAAACTGACATCAAGAAACTGAGGGACAGAGTTCTCTTTCTCAGAGAAAAGGGACACTTTTTCTGTCCCGGCCCTAAGGCACTCTGATCCCGGACGCCACCTGAAATGCCGCATGGATCAAGATCCTTCCCAGACCCAAGCTGCCATCAACTAGAACTCTGGCTGCAATTGTAGGGCTAAATGCCTCCTTTAAACTGGCATCATGTATCTGGGGAACTGAGTTTTCTTTCACATGGAAAAGCGCCATTGTTTGTTTCGAAAGCCACATATCTGGGAGTCGAGAGCCGCCTCTTCAAATTCCGCGTGGAGCAAGATCCATCACAGACCCAAGCTGCCATCGACAAGGACCCTGGCTGCCCTTGCAGGGCCAAAACCCTCCTCCAAACTGACATCAAGAAACTGGGGGGCAGAGTTCTCTTTTTCAGAGGAAAGTGACACTTTTTGTGTCCCGGCCCTAAGGCACTCTTCTCCCTCACGCCACCTGAAATTCCGTATGAATCAAGAATATTCGCTGACGCAAGCTGCCATCAACCAGGACTCTGGTTGCATTTGTAGGGCTAAAACCCCCCACAAAACCGATATCATGAATCTGGGGGACTGAATTTTCTTTCCCGTGGAAAAGTGCCATCATTTGTATCGTAGGCCCCCTGTCTGGGAGTCGACTGCCGCCTCTTCAAATTCCGCATGGAGCAAGATCCCTCACAGACCCAAGCTGCCACCGACAAGGACCCTGGCTGCCCTTGCAGGGCCAAAAACCCTCCTCCAAACTGACATCAAGAAACTGGGGGGCAGAGTTCTCTTTCTCAGAGAAAAGGGACACTTTTTGTGTCCCGGCCCTAAGGCACTCTGCTCCCGGATGCTACCTGAAATGCCGCATGGATCAAGATCCTTCTCAGACCCAAGCTGCCATCAACTAGAACTCTGGCTGCAATTATAGGGCTAAATGCCTCCTAAAAACTGGCATCATGCATCTGGGGGACTGAGTTTTCTTTCACATGGAAATGCGCCATTGTTTGCATCGAAGGCCACATATCTGGTAGTTGACAGCCGCATGCTGAAATTCCGCATGGATTAAGATTCCTCGCAGACCCAAGCTGCCACCAACAAAGACCCTGGCTGCCCTTGCAGGGCCAAAAGCCTCCTCCAAACTGACATCAAGAAACTGGGGGGCAGAGTTCTCTTTCTCAGAGAAAAGGGACACTTTTTGTGTCCCGGCCCTAAGGCACTCTGCTCCCGGACGCCACCTGAAATTCCGTATGAATCAAGATTATGCGCTGACGCAAGCTGCCATCAACCAGGACTCTGGTTGCATTTGTAGGGCTAAAAACCCCCAGAAAACCGATATCATGAATCTGGGGGTCTAAGTTTCCTTCACGTGGTAAATTGCCATCATTTGTATCGTAGGCCCCCTGTCTGGGAGTCGACTGCCGCCTCTTCAAATTCCGCATGGAGCAAGATCCCTCACAGACGCAAGCTGCCACCGGCAAGGACCCTGGCTGCCCTTGCAGTGCCGAAACCCTCTTCGAAACTGACATCAAGAAACTGGGGGGCAGAGTTCTCTTTCTCAGAGGAAAGGGGCACTTTTTGTTTCTCGGCCCTCAGGCACTCTGCTCCATGCTACCTCCTGAAATTCCGTATGGATCAAGATTCCTCGCAGACCCAAGCTGCCACCGAGAAGGACCCTGGCTGCCCTTGCAGGGCCAAAACCCTCCTCCAAACTGACATCAAGAAAGTGGGGGGCAGAGTTCCCTTTCTCAGAGAAAAGGGACACTTTTTGTGTCCCGGCTCTAAGGCACTGTGCTCCCGGACGCCACCTGAAATGCCGCATGGATCAAGATCGTTCCCAGACCCAAGCTCCCATCAACTAGAACTCTGGCTGCAATTGTAGGGCTAAATGCCTCCTAAAAACTGGCATCATGCATCTGGGGGACTGAGTTTTCTTTCACTTGGAAAAGCGCCATTGTTTGTATCGAAGGCCACATATCAGGGAGTTGACGACAGCCGCATGCTGAAATTCCGCATGATTAAGATTCCTCGCAGACGCCAAGCTGCCACCAAGAAGGACCCCGGCTGCCTTGCAGGGCCAAAACCCCTGCCAAACTGACATCAAAGAAACTGGGGGGCAGAGTTCTCTTTCTCAGAGAAAAGGGACACTTTTTGTGTCCCGGCTCTAAGGCACTGTGCTCCCGGACGCCACGTGAATCTCCGTATGGATGAAGACTTTTTGCTGACGCAAGCTGCCATTAACAAGGACGCTGGTTGCATTTGTAGGGTTAAAACCCTCCACCAAACCGACATCATGAATCTGGGGGCCTAAGTTTTCTTTCACGTGGGAAAGTGCCATCATACGAATCGTAGGCCCCCTGTCTGGGAGTCGACTGCCGCCTCTTCAAATTCTGCATGGAGCAAGATCCCTCACAGATCCAAGCTGCAACCGACAAGGACCCTGGCTGCCCTTGCAGGGCCAAAACCCTCCTCCAAACTGACATCAAGAAACTGGGGGGCAGAGTTCTCTTTCTCAGAGGAAAGGGACACTTTTTTATACAGGCCCTAAGGCACTCTGCTCCCTGCTGACTCCTGAGAATTCGTATGGATCAAGATTCCTCGCAGACCCAAGGTGCCACAATAAAGAGCCCTGGCTGCCCTTGCAGGGCCAAAACCCTCCTCCAAACTGACATCAAGGAAGTGGGGGGCAGAGTTCTCTTTCTCAGAGAAAGGGACACTTTTTGTGTCCCGGCCCTAAGGCACTCTGCTCCCGGACGCCACGTGAAATTCCGTATGGACAAGATTCCTCACAGACCCAAGCTGCCACCGACAAGGACCCTGGCTGCCCTTGCAGGGCCAAAACCCTCCTCCAAACTGACATCAAGAAACTGGGGGGCAGAGTTCTCTTTCTCAGAGCAAAGGGACACCTTTTGTTTCCCGGCCCTAAGGCACTGTGCTCCCGGACGCTACCTGAAATGCCACACGGATCAAGATCCTTCCCAGACCCAAGCTGCCATCAACTAGAACTCTGTCTGCAATTGTAGGGTAAATGCCGCCTAAAAACTGGCATCATGGATCTGGGGGTCTGAGTTTTCTTTCACTTGGAAATGCGCCATTGTTTGCATCGAAGGCTACATATCTGGGAGTTGACAGCCGCATGCTGAAATTCCGCATGGATTAACTTCCTCGCAGACCCAAGCTGCCACCAAAAAAGCACCCTGGCTGCCCTTGCAGGCAAAACCAAGCCTCCAAAACTGACATCAAGAAAACCTGGGGGGCAGAGTTCTCTTTCTCAGAGAAAAGGGACACTTTTTGTGTCCGGCCCTAAAGGCACTGTGGCTCGCCGACGCCACCTGAAATGCCACACCTATAAAGATCCTTCCCAGTCCCAAGCTGCCATCAACTAGAACTCTGGCTGCAATTGTAGGGCTAAATGCCTCCTAAAAACTGGCATCATGCATCTGGGGGACTGAGTCTTCTTTCACATGGAAATGCGCCATTGTTTGTATCGAAGGCCACATATCTGGGAGTTGACAGCCGCATGCTGAAATTCCGCATGGACCACGATCCCTCACAGACCCAAGCTGCAACCAAAAAGGACCCTGGCTGCCCTTGCAGGTCCAAAACCCTCCTCCAAACTGACATCAAGAAACTGGGGGCAGAGTTCTCTTTCTCAGAGAAAAGGGACACTTTTTGTGTCCCGGCCCTAAGGCACTGTGCTCCCTCACGCCACCTGAAATTCCGTATGAATCAAGAATATTCGCTGACGCAAGCTGCCATCAACCAGGACTCTGGTTGAATTTGTAGGGCTAAAACCCCCCACAAAACCGATATCATGAATCTGGGGGCCTAAGTTTTCTTTCACGTGGAAAAGTGCTATCATTTGTATCGTAGGCCCCCCGTCTGGGAGTCGACTGCCGCCTCTTCAAATTCCGCATGGAGCAAGATCCCTCACAGACCCAAGCTGCCACCGAGAAGGACCCTGGCTGCCCTTGCAGGGCCAAAAGCCTCCTCCAAACTGACATCAAGAAAGTGGGGGGCAGAGTTCTCTTTCTCAGAGAAAACGGACACTTTTTGTGTCCTGGCCCTAAAGCCGTGTGCTCCCTGCTGCCTCCTGAAAATTCGTATGGATCAAGATTCCTCGCAGACCCAAGGTGCCACCGAGAAGGACCCTGGCTCCCCTTGCAGGGACAAAACCCTCCTCCAAACTGACATCAAGAAACCGGGGGGCAGAGTTCTCTTTCTCAGAGAAAAGGGACACTTTTTGTGTCCCGGCCCTAAGGCACTGTGCACCCTCACGCCACCTGAAATTCCGTATGAATCAAGAATATTCGCTGACGCAAGCTGCCATCAACCAGGACTCTGGTTGCATTTCCAGGGCTAAAACCCCCCACAAAACCGATATCATGAATCTGGGGGACTGAATTTTCTTTCACATGGAAAAGCGCCATTATTTGCATCGAAGGCCACATATCTGGGAGTTGACAGCCTCATGCTGAAATTCCGCACAGATTAAGATTCCTCGCAGACCCAAGCTGCCACCATCAAAGACCCTGGCTGCCCTTGCAGGGCCAAAACCCTCCTCCAAACTGACATCAAGAAAGTGGGGGGCAGAGTTCTTCGTTCTCCAGAGAAAAGGGACACTTTTTGTGTCGCGGACCGAAAGGGCACTCTGCTCCCAGGACGCCACCTGAAATTCCGTATGGATCAAGATTATTCGCTGACGCAAGCTGCCATCACCAAGGACTCTGGTTGCATTTGTAGGGCTAAAACCCCCCACCAAACCGATATCATGAATCTGGGGGCCTAAGTTTTCTTTCACGTGGAAAAGTGCCATCATTTGTATCGTAGGCGCCCTGTCTGGGAGTCGACTGCCGCCTCTTCAAATTTCGCATGGAGCAAGATTCCTCACAGACCCAAGCTGCCACCGACTAGGACCCTGGCTGTCCTTGCAGGGCCAAAACCCTCCTCCAAACTGACATCAAGAAACTGGGGGGCAGAGCTATCTTTCTCAGAGAAAAGGCGACCTTTTTGAGGGGGGGGGGGGGGGGGGGGGCTGTCCCGGCCTAAGGCACTCTGCTCCGACACCGACTGAAAAATGCCGCTGGGATAAGATCTTCCCAGACCAAGCTGCCATCAGCTAGAACTCTGGCTGCAATTGTCGGGCTAAATGATCCTAAAACTGGCATAAATGCATCTGGGGGACTGAAATTTCTTTCACATGGGAAAAGCGGCATTGGTTTGCTGAAGGCACATATCTGGGAGTTGACAGCTGCAATCTGAAATTCCGCATGGATTCAAGATTCTCGAGCCCCAGCTGCCAACAACAAGGACCCTGGCTGCCTTTGCAGGGCCAACACCTCCTCCAAACTGACATCACGAAACTGGGGGGCAGGTCTCTTTCTCAGAAGAAAAAGAAAAAGGCCTTTTCCCTGAGAAAGAGAACTCTGCCCCCCAGTTTCTTGATGTCAGTTTGGAGGAGGGTTTTGGCCCTGCAAAGGCACCAGGGTCCTTGTCGGTGGTAGCTTGGGTCTGCGAGGAATCTTGATCCATGCGAAATTTCAGCATGGGGCTGTCAACACCCAGGCATGGGGCCTTTGATACAAATGATGGCACTTTTCCACGTGAAAGAAAACTCAGTCTCCCAAATCCATGATGCCAGTTTTTAGGAGACATTTAGCCCTACAATTGCAGCAGAATTCTAGCTGATGGCAGCTTGGGTCTGGGAAGGATTTATCCATGCGGCATTTCAGGTGGTGTCGCGGGAGCGAGAGTGTTAGGGCCGGGACAAAAAAGTGTCCCTTTTCTCTGAGAAAGATTAGCTCTGCCCAGTTTCTTGAATTCAGTTTGGAGGAGGGTTTTGGCCGCTGCAAGGGCAGCCAGTGTCCTAAGTCCGGTGGCAGCTTGGGTCTGCGAGTGATCTTGCTCCATGCGGGAATTTGAAGAGGCGGCAGTCGATCTCCCAACATGGGGCTACGATACAAATGATGGCACTTTTCCACGTGAAAGAAACTTAGCCCCAGATCCACGATGCCAGTTTTTAGGAGGCATTTAGCCCTACAATTGCAGCCAGAGTTCTAGCTGATGGCAGCGTGGGTCTGGGAGGAATCTTGACCATACGGAATTTCAGGTGGCGTCCGGGAGCAGAGTGCCTTAGGGCTGGGACACAAAAAGTGTCCCTTTTCTCTGAGAAAGAGAACTCTGCCCCCCACTTTCTTGATGTCAGTTTGGAGGAGGGTTTTGGCCTGCAAGGGCAGCCAGGGTCCTTCTCGGTGGCAGCTTGGGTCTGCGAGGAATCTTAATCCATGCGGAATTTCAGCATGCGGCTGTCAACTCCCAGATATGTGGCCTTCGATGCAAACAATGGCGCATTCCATGTGAAAGAAAACTCAGTCCCCCAGATGCATGATGCCAGTTTTTAGGAGGCATTTAGCCCTACAATTGCAGCCAGAGTTCTAGTTGATGGCAGCTTGGGTCTGGGAAGGATCTTGATCCATGCGGCATTTCAGGTGGCGTCCGGTGTTGCCTTTCCCCCAGCCTGGAAAAGAAACTCGAGATCATTTTAGCAAGGAGGTAATATAAAAGGGGATCTTTATTTTGAAGGTCTTCAGGAGCAGTTATGGAAAGGTGTCCATAAAAGCCCAGCCCCTCCAGGGGTGGGTACATATTTATAGCTTTTAGGAAATTAGCATAATTGATTAAGAGCACCAATAAGGAGAACAAGTGGCGATTCAATTCCCCCTCAGGTCCAGCCCCTTCCCTGGAGCCCCCCTCTCAGCACTGGCTGCACTCTGCTTATGAAAATGTACCTCAGAGTTGTTCTCGGCCTTGGTTCCCAGGAAGAACTGAGATAGGACAGGGCCTTGCAACCCCCTGGGGCTTGGAGCTCTGGAATTTGTTTTGTCTTTCTGCTTAGGGAAAGGCTATGGAAAGGTACTGGAAAAACTAGCTATTAATATAGTAGGCTACAGAGCCACAAAAATATGGCAGAGAGTACAGAGAACATATAAAAGAAAAAAGGCAGAAACCAAACGGCATCATTCCCCCCTTTTTTAGAGACTAACAAGACTCTGTCTTGTCTAGTCTCTACTCTGCATTCAACCTTACCTCTGGTTTATACAACTGGCTATCCCACTAGTTGTTACACAGATGCTAATTATAACTACAGTTACTATGAACATTTCTTTTATCTAGGTTCAGTTTGGTAACCATGAAGTGAGTGTACTGAAGATATTCAAGGTTCAGTAAGCTCTTTTGAGAGTTACTTGGTGTAGAATTTGAGTTTGCTTTCAAATTTCAACCAAATTTCTAAAAAAATTTTTCATTCAGATTTGCATAAGAACAACAACTAGTGTTAATGATTTTGTGGCTAGTAGGAAATTAAGAGCTATTTTGTTTTGTCAACAGCCTTTAATATGATTAAACATGACATTTGGAATCACAGCTCCATGGGCACAGGCCCAATCTTTATCTTGGGGCAAAACTTACCAGGCCAGATTCTCAACTTTGACAAGTTGTCCTTATGAAGAGCTTTTGGATACATTTTGGACTAGAGTTACATGCAAATTTTAGGACCAAATTTGAATCACGGTTACCAACTGTACAGATAAGAGGTACAAAAGAACAGTTTAAATCATATCATCTCAATTTGTATCAGTCTCTGTTTTCTGGCTGTCTATGGAGCAGACTTCTTCTTAACTCTGGAGCAGTGAATTCAAGTCTCTCTGCCAGCAGCTTTGGATTTGGTGAGGTAGTCAGGACTTGGAATGACTCTTTACTTAGCTCCGTAAGATTACTGTCCCTTCATTCAACATAGACTCAGTCTCTAGGCTTGAATAGTTGCTAGTCTCCTTCCTTCTAGATGACTTTGCTCAGTTCTAGATCTTTCATTGATATAATCAGTTCAGCTTTTTGTGATGGTACATTTGATGGTAACTCTTTTCTCATGGTTAACTGGTTCGTGGTTGTTACTGCATAACCTGTCTTTTGTTTGCCATCTCGCATGAAGCTGCTCTCATCTGCATACAGCTCCCAGGCTGGCACATCTTTCAGGTCTGCTCTGCTGGAATAGGCTTCTTCCATGGTCTGCAAAAAGTCAGACTTAAATAAATTATCAGTTAGTGCTGGGAACAGACATACTAGGATTGACAGCAAACGTTTTCAGAATAACATTATCCAGTTTCAGTAGCATGGCATAGGGTCCATGTTTTCTATGTTCACAGAACAAACTTACAGTGGGTTGCATGCAACTGTTGGATGTATCAATTCTTGGCTGCTGGTTGGATGCAGCAATTTTCAGTTGCTGACTGCCCTAGTTCTCCAGTTTCAGGATTATTTTACATAATAGTAAAGAGTCCTTGGTCTTTTTTACTCACAAGGATACAGGAGAAGGTCTTTACAAATTTAACTCAGTAAACATTCAAAGATATTTGTTAACACAGGCTCCTGCTTACTTATGTGCATGGTTTAGGACGCTAAAAAACGGCTTTCTTGTTCTTTTGGGCTCGTGTTTCCGCTTTTGAGTGCTTACCAGAGCAGACAAAGAGCGGGCTCGCTGCCCTCGCACGGCCGGGGACGGGCGCAGCATCGGGCGACCCCCGCCAGGGGCACCCGGCTTCGCCCGCTGTGGGCCGCGTGCTGCTGCTCACAGCGGCTCTCGGGTGTCCTAAACAAGCTCGTCTACTGTGGAAAGTGCGATAGGGCCGTTCCTTGCTCTTAGATCTCACACTCCCGGCCCGCTCTGGGGCGGTGCGGGCGGGGCCCAGGAGCAGCGAGTGAGCCGGGCCGTGGCCGCGCAGCGGCGGCCCCGCCTCCGCCAGAGCAGGGCCGAAGCAGCGCAGCGGCAGCCCCGGTGCCGGTTCGCTTCCTGGGACGGCTCCCCCGCGCATCCCCCGGCCGTGACCAGGGCAATGGCAGGAATCACCTCCGCCCCTCTCAGAGCGGCTGGTGCCCCGCTTCTGTCACGGGGGAGTGACCGCCCTGCTCGCGGAGCCGTCCCGGAAGTCCGGGAGTCTCCCTTGCCTTAAAATCTTGGAAAAACTTTTTACAGATGGAACATAGAAAGTGGGGGCTTCTCCCCCTTCCCTTACAATGGTGCGAACCGAGCTTTCTCGGCCGTTCACAAAACTTGCTGGAAGCGAGGATCTCTCCCTCGCCTCCCACTAAGGAGCAGGCTGGACACCCAGCCTCTCCACAGACCTGTAGGAAGCGAGGATTTCTCACTCGCCTCCCACCAAGGAGCAGGCTGGGCACCCAGACGCTCCACAAACCTGTAGGAAGTGGGACTCTCTCCC
>JAVTVJ010005366.1:0-16426 GCA_034509425.1 Eopsaltria australis | reverse complement strand
GAGGAGGGTTTTGGCCCTGCAAGGGCAGCCAGGGTCCTTGTCGGTGGCAGCTTGGGTCTGTGAGGGATCTTGCTCCATGCGGAATTTAAAAAGGCAGCAGTCGACTCCCAGTCATGGGGCCTACGATACAAATGATGGCACTTTTCCACGTGAAAGAAAACGTAGGCCCCCAGATACATGATATCGGTTTGGTGGGGGGTTTTAGCCCTGCAAGGGCAGCCAGTGTCCTAGTCGGTGGCAGCTTGGGTCTGCGAGGAATCTTAATCCATGCAGAATTTCTGCAAGCGGCTGAACATTCCCAGACATGGGGCCTTCGATACAAACTACGGCGCTTTTCCATGTGGGAGAAAACTTAGTCCCCCAGATTCATGATGCCAGTTTTTAGGAGGCATTTAGCCCTACAATTGCAGCCAGAGTTCTAGCTGATGTCAGCTTGTGTGTGGGAAGGATCTTGATCCATGTGGAATTTCAGGTGACGTCCGGTAGCACAGTGCCCTAGGCCCGGGACACAAAAATTGTCCCTTTTCTCTGAGAAAGAGAACTCTGCCCTCCACTTTCTTGATGTCAGTTTGGAGGAGGGTTTTGGCCCTGCAAGGGCAGCCAGGGTCCTTGTCGGTGGCAGCTTGGGTCTGTGAGGGATCTTGCTCCATGCGGAATTTGAAAAGGCAGCAGTCGACTCCCAGTCATGGGGCCTACGATACAAATGATGGCACTTTTCCACGTGAAAGAAAACGTAGGCCCCCAGATACATGATATCGGTTTGGTGGGGGGTTTTAGCCCTACAAATGCAACCAGAGTCCTGGTTGATGGCAGCTTTTGTCAGCGAAAAATCTTGATCCATACAAAATTTCAGGAGGCAGCAGGGAGCAGAGTGCCTTAGGGCCGGGACACATAAAGTGTCCCTTTTCTCTGAGAAAGAGAACTCTGCCCCCCAGTCTCTTGATGTCAGTTTGGAGGAGGGTTTTGGCCCTGCAAGGGCAGCCAGTGTCCTAGTCAGTGGCAGCTTGGGTCTGCGAGGAATCTTAATCCATGCAGAATTTCTGCAAGCGGCTGAACATTCCCAGACATGGGGCGTTCGATACAAACAATGGCGCTTTTCCATGTGAAAGAAAACTTAGTCCCCCAGATTCATGATGCCAGTTTTTAGGAGGCCTTTAGCCCTACAATTGCAGCCAGAGTTCTAGTTGATGGCAGCTTGTGTGTGGGAAGGATCTTGATCCGTGTGGCATTTCAGGTGGCGTCCGACAGCAGAGTGCCTTAGGGCCGGGACACAAAAAGTGTCCCTTTTCTCTGAGAAAGAGAACTCTGCCCCCAACTTTCTTGATGTCAGTTTGGAGGAGGGTTTTGGCCCTGCAAGGGCAGCCAGGGTCCTTGTCGGTGGCAGCTTGGGTCTGTGAGGGATCTTGATCCATACGGAATTTCAGGAGGCAGCCAGCGCGAGCAAAGTGCCTTAGGGCCGGGAACACCAAGAAGTGCTCCCTTTTCTCTGAGAAAGAGAAACTCTGTCCCCAAGTTTCTTGATGTCATTTGGAGGAGGGTTATGCCCTGCCAAGTGCAGCCGGGCTCCTTTACTCAGTGCAGCTTGGTCTGCGAGGGAATCTTGATCCATACGGAATTTCAGGGGGGGCAGCAGAACACAGTGCCTTAGGGCCGGGACACAAAAATTGTTCTTTTCTCTGAGAAAGATAGCTCTGCCCCCCAGTTTCTTGATGTCAGTTTGGAGGAGGTTTTGGCCTGCGAGGGCAGCCAGTGTCCTAGTCGGTGGCAGCTTGGGTCTGTGAGGGATCTTGCTCCATGCGGAATTTGCAGTGGCGGCAGTCGACTGCCAGACAGGGGGCCTACGATACAAATGATGGCGCTTTTCCACGTGAAAGAAAACTAAATCCCCCAGATTCATGATGTCGGTTTGGTGGAGGGTTTTTGCCCTACAAATGCAACCAGAGTCCTGGTTGATGGCAGCTTGCGTCAGCGAATAATCTTGATCCATAGGGGATTTCAGGTGGCGTCCGGGAGCACAGTGCCTTAGGGCCACGACAAAAGAAGTGTCCTTTTCTCTGAGAAAGAGAGCTCTGCCCCCCAGTTTCTTGATGTCAGTTTGGAGGAGGGTTTTGGCCCTGCAAGGGCAGCCAGGGTAATAATCGGTGGAAGCTTGGGTCTATGAGGGATCTTGCTCCATGCGGAATTTGCAGTGGCGGCCGTCGACTTGCCAGACAGGCCGGGCCCTAACGATACAAATGATTGACCTTTTCCACGTGAAAGAAAAACTAAAATCCCCCAGATTCATGTATGTCGGTTTGGTGAGAGCGGTTTTTTGCCCCCATACAAATGCTAAACAGAGTCCCTGCGTTGATGCGCAGGCTTGCTGTACGCAATTAATCTTCTGACCATAGCGGCGATTTCAGGGTGGCGTCCGGAGCAGAGTGCCTTAGGGCCGGGACACAAAAAGTGTCCCTTTCTCTGAGGAAGAGAGCTCTGCCCCCCAGTTTCTTGATGTCAGTTTGGAGGAGGGTTTTGGCCCTGCAAGGGCAGCCAGGGTCCTTGTCGGTGGCAGCTTGGGTCTGCGAGGAGTCTTAATCCATGCGGAATTTCAGCATGCGGCTTTCAACTTCCAGATATGAGGCCTTCGATACAAAAAATGGCACTTTTCCACGTGAAAGAAAACTCAGTCCCCCAGATCCATGATGACAGTTTTTAGGAGGCATTCAGCCCTACAATTGCAGCCACAGTTCTAGTTGATGGCAGCTTGGGTCTGGGAAGGATCTTGATCCATGTGGCGTTTCAGGTGATGTCCGGTAGCACAGTGCCTTAGGGCCGGGACACAAAAAGTGTCCCTTTTCTCTGAGAAAGAGAACTCTGCCCCCCAGTTTCTTGATGTCAGTTTGGAGGAGGGTTTTGGCCCTGCAAGGGCAGCCAGGGTCCTTGCGGGTGGCAGCTTGGGTCTGCGAGGAATCTTAATCCATGCGGAAATTTTGAAAGAGGCGGCCAGTCGACTCCCCAGACATGGGGCCCTACGATACAAATGCATGGCACTTTTCCACGTTGAAAGGAAACTTAGGCCCCCAGATTCATGCATGTTGGTTTGGTTGCGGGTTTGGCCCTACAAATGCAACCAGAGTCACGGTTGATGGCATCTTGCGTCAGCGAATAATCTTGATCCATACGGAAATTCAGGTGGGGTCCGGGAGCAGTGTGCCTTAGGGCCACGACAAAGGAAGTGTCCTTTTCTCTGAGAAAGAGAGCTCTGCCCCCCAGTTTCTTGATGTCAGTTTGGAGGAGGGTTTTGGCCCTGCAAGGGCAGCCAGTGTAATAATCGGTGGAAGCTTGGGTCTATGAGGGATCTTGCTCCATGCGGAATTTGCAGTGGCGGCAGTCGACTGCCAGACAGGGGGCCTACGATACAAATGATGGCGCTTTTCCACGTGAAAGAAAACTAAATCCCCCAGATTCATGAGGTCGGTTTGGTGGAGGGTTTTTGCCCTACAAATGCAACCAGAGTCCTGGTTGATGGCAGCTTGCGTCAGCGAATAATCTTGATCCATACGGGATTTCAGGTGGCGTCCGGGAGCACAGTGCCTTAGGGCCACGACAAAAGAAGTGTCCTTTTCTCTGAGAAAGAGAGCTCTGCCCCCCAGTTTCTTGATGTCAGTTTGGAGGAGGGTTTTGGCCCTGCAAGGGCAGCCAGGGTAATAATCGGTGGAAGCTTGGGGCTGAGAGGGACCTGGCTCCATTCGGACTTTGAAGAGGCAGATGTCGACTCCAAGACATGGGGCCTGCGATACAAATGATGGCGCTTTTCCACGTGAATGAAAAATTAGGACTCCAGATTCTTGATGTCGATTTGGTGGAGGGTTTTAGCCCTGCAAATGCAACCAGAGACCTGGTTGATGGCAGCTTTTGTCAGCGAAAAATCTTGATCCATATGGAATTTCAGGAGACAGGAGGGAGCACAGTGCCTTAGGGCCGGGACACAAAAAGTGTCCCTTTTCTCTGAGAATGAGAACTCTGCCCTCCAGTTTCTTGATGTCAGTTTGGAGGAGGGTTTTGGCCCTGCAAGGGCAGCCAGGGTCCTTCTCGGTGGCAGCTTGGGTCTGTGAGGGATCTAGCCCCATGCGGAATTTGAAGAGGCGGCTGTCAACTCCCAGACATGGGGCCTTCGATACAAATGATGCCACTTATCGAC
Source organism: Eopsaltria australis (assembly GCA_034509425.1). Classification (NCBI taxonomy): domain Eukaryota; kingdom Metazoa; phylum Chordata; class Aves; order Passeriformes; family Petroicidae; genus Eopsaltria; species Eopsaltria australis. The sequence continues at coordinate 12,246 of JAVTVJ010005366.1, read as the reverse complement.
GTGAAATAAAACTCAGTCTCCCAAATCCATGATGCCAGTTTTTAGGAGGCATTTATCCCTACAATTGCAGCCAGAGTTCTAGTTGATGGCACCTTGGGTCTGGGAAGGATCTTGATCCGTACGGAATTTCAGGAGGCAGCAGGGAGCAGAGTGCCTTAGGGCCGGGATACAGATATTGTCCCTTCTCTCTGAGAAAGAGAACTCTGACCCCCACTTACTTGATGTCAGTTTAGAGGAGGGTTTTGGCCCTGCAAGGGCAGCCAGGGTCCTTGTCAGTGGCAGTTTGGGTCTGCGAGGAGTCTTGATCCATGCGGAATTTCAGGAGGCATCCGGGAGCACAGTGCCTTAGGGCCGGGACACAAAAAGTGTCCCTTTTCTCTGAGAAAGAGAACTCTGCCCCACACTTTCTTGATGTCAGTTTGGAGGAGGGTTTTGGCCCTGCAAGGGCAGCCAGAGTCTTTGTCGGTGGCAGCTTGGGTCTGCGAGGGATCTTGATCCATACGGAATTTCAGGCGGAAGCTGGGAGCACAGTGCCTTAGGGCCGGGACACAAAAAGTGTCCCTTTACTCTGAGAAAGAGAACTCTGCCCCCCAGTTTCTTAATGTCAGTTTGGAGGAGGGTTTTGGCCCTGCAAAGTCAGCCAGATTCCTTGTTGGTGGCAGCTTGGGTGTGCGAGGAATCTTAATGTGTGCGGAATTTCCGCAAGCGGCTGTCAACTCCCAGACATGGGGCCTTCGATACAAACAATGGCGCTTTTCCATGTGAAAGAAAACTTAGTCCCCCAGATCCATGATGCCAGTTTTTAGGAGGCATTTATCGTTACAATTGCAGCCAGAGTTCTCGTTGATGGCAGCTTGGGTCTGGGAAGGATCTTGATCCATGCGGCATTTCAGGTGGCGTCCGGGAGCAGAGTGCCTTAGGGCCGGGACACAAAAAGTGTCCCTTTTCTCTGAGAAAGAGAACTCTGCCCCCCAGTTTCTTGATGTCAGTTTGGAGGAGGGTTTGGCCCTGCAAGGGCAGGCAGTGTCCAAGTCGGTGGCAGCTTGGGTCTGCGAGGAATCTTGATCCATACGGAATATCAGAAGGAAGCAGGGAGCAGAGTGCCTTAGGGCCGGGACACAAAAAGTGTCCCTTTTCTCTGAGAAAGAGAGCTCTGCCCCCCACTTTCTTGATGTAAGCTTGGAGGAGGGTTTTGGCCCTGCAAGGGCAGCCAGGGTCCTTGTCGGTGGCTGCTTGGGTCTGCGAGGATCTTGATCCATACGGATTCTCAGGAGGAAGCAGGGAGCACAGTGCCTTAGGGCCGGGACACAAAAAGTGTCCCTTTACTCTGAGAAAGAGAGCTCTGCCCCCCAGTTTCTTAATGTCAGTTTGGAGGAGGGTTTTGGCCCTGCAAAGTCAGCCAGATTCCTTGTTGGTGGCAGCTTGGGTGTGCGAGGAATCTTAATGTGTGCGGAATTTCCGCAAGCGGCTGTCAACTCCCAGACATGGGGCCTTCGATAGAAACAATGGCGCTTTTCCATGTGAAAGAAAACTTAGTCCCCCAGATCCATGATGCCAGTTTTTAGGAGGCATTTATCGTTACAATTGCAGCCAGAGTTCTCGTTGATGGCAGCTTGGGTCTGGGAAGGATCTTGATCCATGCGGCATTTCAGGTGGCGTCCGGGAGCAGAGTGCCTTAGGGCCGGGACACAAAAAGTGTCCCTTTTCTCTGAGAAAGAGAAGTCTGCCCCCCAGTTTCTTGATGAAAGTTTTGAGGAGGGTTTGGCCCTGCAAGGGCAGCCAGCGCCGTCCCAAGTCGGCGTGGCAGCTTTAGTCTGCGAGGAATCTTGCAAATCCATACGAATTTCAGGAGCAGCAACGGGAGCACAGTGCCTTAGCGGCCGGACACAAAAAGTGTCCGTAGTTCTCTGAGAAAGAGACACTTTCTGTCCCCCAGTTTTCTTGATCAGTTTGCGAGAGGGTTTTGGCCCTGCAAGGGCAGCCAGTCCTTTCGGATGGCAGCTTGGCCGTCGCCGAGGGAATCTGATCCATACGGAATTTTCAGGAGGCAGGACGGGAGCAAGAGCTGCTTAGGGCCGGGACACAAAAAAGTGTTCCCTTTTCCTCTTGAGAAGAGAACTCTGCCCCCAGTTTCTGATGTCAGTTGGAGAGGGTTTTGGCCCTGCAAGTGCAGGGGCAGGGTCCCTGTCGGGTGGCAGCTGGCGTACTGTGGAGGGATCTTGCCTCCATGCGGAATTTGTTGGAAGAGGCGGCAGTCGACTCCCTGACAGGGGGCCTACGATACAAATGATGGCAGTTTTCCACGTGAAAGAAAACTTAGGCCCCCAGATTCATGATGTCGGTTTGGTGGAGGGTTTTAGCCCTACTAATGCAACCAGAGTCCTGGTTGATGGCAGCTTGCCTCAGCGAATAATCTTGATCCATACGGAAATTCAGGTTGGGTCCGGGAGCAGAGTGCCTTAGAGCCACGACAAAAGAAGTGTTCTTTTCTCTGAGAAAGATAGCTCTGCCCCCCAGTTTCTTGATGTCAGTTTGGAGGAGGGTTTTGGCCCTGCAAGGGCAGCCAGAGTCTTTTTCGTTGGCAGCTTGGGTCTGCGAGGAATCTTGATCCATACGGAATTTCAGGCGGAAGCAGGGAGCACAGTGCCTTAGGGCCGGGACACAAAAAGTGTCTCTTTACTCTGAGAAAGAGAACTCTGCCCCCCACTTTCTTGATGTCAACTTGGGGGAGGGTTTTGGTCCTACAAGGGCAGCCAGGGTCCTTGTCGGTGGACGCTTGGGTCTGCGAGGAATCTTAATCCATGTGGAATTTCAGCATGCGGCAGTAAAATCCCAGATAAGTAGCCTTCGATACAAACAATGGCGATTTTTCATGTGAAAGAAAACTCAGTCCCCCAGATCCATGATGCCAGTTTTAAGGAGGCATATAGCCCTACAATTGCAGCCAGAGTTCTACTTGATGGAAGCCTGTGTCTGGGAAGGATCTCGATCCGTGCGCTATTTCAGGTGGCGTCCGGGAGCGCAGTGCCTTCGGGCCGGGACACAAAAAGTGTCCCTTTCCTCTGAGAAAGGGAACTCTGCCCCACACTTTCTTGATGTCAGTTTGGAGGAGGGTTTTGGCCCTGCAAGGGCAGCCAGGGTCCTTGTCGCTGGCAGCTTGGGTCTGTGAGGGATCTTGCTCCATGCGGAATTTGAAGTGGCTGCAGTCGACTCCCTGACAGGGGGCCTACGATACAAATGATGGCACTTTTCCACGTGAAAGAAAACTAATGCCCCCAGATTCATGATGTTGGTTTGGTGGAGGGTTTTTCCCCTACAAATGCAACCAGAGTCCTGGTTGATGGCACCTTGCGTCAGCGAATAATCTTGATCCATACGGAAATTGAGGTGGGGTACGGGAGCACAGTGCCTTAGGGCCACGACAAAAGAAGTGTCCTTTTCTCTGAGAAAGAGAGCTCTGCCCCCCAGTTTCTTAATGTCAGTTTGGAGGAGGGTTTTGGCCCTGCAAGGGCAGCCAGATTCCTTGTTGGTGGCAGCTTGGGTCTGCGAGGGATCTTAATCTGTGCGGAATTTCCGCAAGCGGCTGTCAACTCCCATACATGGGGCCTTTGATACAAACAATGGCGCTTTTCCATGTGAAAGAAAACTTAGTCCCCCAGATCCATGATGCCAGTTTTTAGGAGGCATTTAGCCCTACAATTGCAGCCAGAGTTCTCGTTGATGGCAGCTTGGGTCTGGGAAGGATCTTGGTCCATGCGGCATTTCAGGTGGCGTCTGTGAGCAGAGTCCCTTAGGGCTGGGACAGAAAATTGTCCCTTTTCTCTGAGAAGGAGAGCTCTGCCCCACAGTTTCTTGATGTCAGTTTGGAGGAGGGTTTTGGCCCTGCAAGGGTAGCCAGGGTCCTTCTCGGTGGCAGCTTGGGTATGCGAGGAATCTTGATCCATACGGAATTTCAGGAGGCAGCAGGGAGCACAGTGCCTTAGGGCCGGGACACAAAAAGTGTCCGTGTTCTCTGAGAAAGAGAACTCTGCCCCCCAGTTTCTTGATGTCAGTTTGGAGGAGGGTTTTGGCCCTGCAAGGGCAGCCAGGGTCCTTGTCGGTGGCAGCTTGGGTCTGCGGGGGATCTTGACCCATACGGAATTTCAGGAGGCATCAGGGAGCAGAGTGCCTTAGGGCCGGGACACAAAAAGTGTCCGTTTTCTCTGAGAAAGAGAACTCTGCCCCCCAGTTTATTAATGTCAGTTTGGAGGAGGGTTTTGGCCCTGCAAGGGCAGCCAGGGTCCTTGTCGGTGGCAGCTTGGGTCTGTGACGGATCTTGCTCAATGTGGAATTTGAAGAGGCGGCAGTCGACTCCCTGACAGGGGGCCTACGATACAAATGATGGCACTTTTCCACGTGAAAGAAAATTTAGGCCCCCAGATTCATGATGTCGGTTTGGTGGAGGGTTTTAGCCCTACAAATGCTACCAGAGTCCTGGTTGATGGCATCTTGCGTCAGCGAATAATCTTGATCCATACGGAATTTCAGGTGGTGTCCGGGAGCACAGTGCCTTAGGGCCAGGACACAAAAAGTGTCCTTTTCTCTGAGAAAGAGAACTCTGCCCCCCAAGTTTCTTGATCTCAGTTTGGAGGAGGGTTTTGGCCCTGCAGCCAGGGTCCTTGTCGGTGGCAGCTTGGTCTGCGAGGAATCTTGATCCATACAGAATTTGAAGAGGCAGCAGGGAGCAGAGTGCCTTAGGGCCGGGACACAAAAAGTGTCCGTTTTCTCTGAGAAAGAGAACTCTGCCCCCCAGTTTCTTGATGTCAGTTTTGAGGAGGGTTTTGGCCCTGCAAGGGCAGCCAGAGTCCTTGTCGGTGGCAGCTTGGGTCTGCGTGGAATATTAATCTGTGCGGAATTTCAGCATGCGGCTGTCAACTCCCAGGTATGTGGCCTTGGATTCAAACAATGGCGCTTTTCCATGTGAAAGAAAACTCAGTCCCCCAGATCCATGATGCCAGTTTTTAGGAGGCATTTAAGCCCTACAATTGCAGCCAGAGTTCTACTTGATGGCACCTTGTGTGTGGGAAGCATCTTGATCCATGTGGCATTTCAGGTGGCGTCCTGTAGCACAGTACCCTAGGGCCAAAACACAAAAAGTGTCCCTTTTCTCTGAGAAAGGGAACTCTGCCCCCCACTATCTTGATGTCAGTTTGGAGGAGGGTTTTGGCCCTGCAAGGGCAGCCAGGGTCCTTGTCGGTGGAGGATTGGGTCTGTGAGGGATCTTGCTCCATGCGGAATTTGAAGAGGCGGCAGTCGACTCCCAGACAGGGGACCTACGATACCAATGATGGCACTTTTCAACGTGAAAGAAAAGTACGGCCCGCAGATTCATAATGTCGGTTTGGTGGAGTGTTTTAGCCCTACAAATGCAACCAGAGTCCTGGTTGATGGCAGCTTGCGTCAGCGAATTATCTTGATCCATACGGAAATTCAGGTGGGGTCCGGGAGCAGAGTGCCTTAAGGCCACGACAAACGAAGTGTCCCTTTTCTCTGAGAAAGAGAGCTCTGCCCCCCAGTTTTTTGATGTCAGTTTGGAGGAGGGTTTTGGCCCTGCAAGGGCAGCCTGTGTCCTTGTCGGTGGCAGCTTGGGTCTGCGAGGTATCTTGATCCATGCGGAACTTCAGCATGCGGCTGTCAACTTCCAGATATGTGGCCTTCGATACAAACAATGGCGCTTTTCCATGTGAAAGAAAACTTAGTCCCCCAGATCCATGATGCCAGTTTTTAGGAGGCATTTAGCCCTACAATTGCAGCCAGAGTTCTAGTTGATGGCAGCTTGGGTCTGGGAAGGATCTTGATTCATGCGGCATTTCAGGTGGCGTCCGGGAGCAGAGTGCCTTAGGGCCGGGACACAAAAACGTGTCCCTTTTCTCTGAGAAAGAGAACTCTGCCCCCCAGTTTCTTGATGTCAGTTTGGAGGAGGGTTTTGGCCCTGCAAGGGCAGCCAGGGTCCTTTTCGGTGGCAGCTTGGGTCTGCGAGGAATCTTGATCCATCCGGTATTTCAGGAGGCAACAGGGAGCGCAGTGCCTTAGGGCCGGGACACAAAAAGTGTCCGTGTTCTCTGAGAAAGAGAACTCTGACCCCCAGTTTCTTGATGCCAGTTTGGAGGAGGGTATTGGCCCTGCAAGGGCAGCCAGGGTCCTTCTCGGTGGCAGCTTGGGTCTGTGAGGGATCTAGCCCCATGCGGATTTGAAGAGGCTGACTGTCAACTCCCAGACATGGGGCCCGATACAAATGATGGCACTTATCGACGATGAAATAAAACTCAGTCTCCCAAATCCATGATGCCAGTTTTTAGGAGGCATTTATCCCTACAATTGCAGCCAGAGTTCTAGTTGATGGCAGCTTGGGTCTGGGAAGGATCTTGATCCGTACGGAATTTCAGGAGGCAGCAGGGAGCAGAGTGCCTTAGGGCCGGGATACAGAAATTGTCCCTTTTCTCTGAGAAAGAGAACTCTGACCCCCACTTACTTGATGTCAGTTTAGAGGAGGGTTTTGGCCCTGCAAAGGCAGCCAGGGTCCTTGTCAGTGGCAGCTTGGGTCTGCGAGGGATCTTGATCCATACGGAATTTCAGGCGGAAGCAGGGAGCATAGTGCCTTAGGGCCGGGACACAAAAAGTGTTCCTTTGCTCTGAGAAAGAGAGCTCTGCCCCCCAGTTTCTTAATGTCAGTTTGGAGGAGGGTTTTGGCCCTGCAAAGGCAGCCAGATTCCTTGTTGGTGGCAGCTTGGGTCTGCGAGGAATCTTAATCTGTGCGGAATTTCCGCAAGCGGCAGTCAACTCCCAGACATGGGGCTTTCGATACAAACAATGGCGCTTTTCCATGTGAAAGAAAACTTAGTCCCCCAGATCCATGATGCCAGTTTTTAGGAGGCATTTATCCCTACAATTGAAGCCAGAGTTCTCGTTGATGGCAGCTTGGGTCTGGGAAGGATCTTGATCCATGCGGCATTTCAGGTGGCGTGCGGGAGCAGAGTGCCTTAGGGCCGGGACACAAAAAGTGTCCCTTTACTCTGAGAAAGAGAGCTCTGCCCCCCACTTTCTTAATGTCAGTTTGGAGGAGGGTTTTGGCCCTGCAAGGGCAGCCAGATTCCTTGTTGTTGGCAGCTTGGTTCTGCGAGGAATCTTAATCTGTGCGGAATTTCCGCAAGCGCCTGTCAACTCCCAGACATGGGGCTTTCGATACAAACAATGGCGCTTTTCCATGTGAAAGAAAACTTAGTCCCCCAGATCCATGATGCCAGTTTTTAGGAGGCATTTATCCCTACAATTGCAGCCAGAGTTCTAGTTGATGGCAGCTTGGGTCTGGGAAGGATCGTGATCCATGTGGCATTTCAGGCGGGGTCCAGTAGCACAGTGCCTTAGGGCCGGGACACAAAAAGTGTCCCTTTTCTCTGAGAAAGAGAACTCTGCCCCACACTTTCTTGATGTCAGTTTGGAGGAGGGTTTTGGCCCTGCAAGGGCAGCCAGGGTCCTTTTCGGTGGCAGCTTGGGTCTGCGAGGAATCTTGATCCATACGGTATTTCAGGAGGCAACAGGGAGCGCAGTGCCTTAGGGCCGGGACACAAAAAGTGTCCGTGTTCTCTGAGAAAGAGAACTCTGCCCCCCAGTTTCTTGATGTCAGTTTGGAGGAGGGTATTGGCCCTGCAAGGGCAGCCAGGGTCCTTCTCGGTGGCAGCTTGGGTCTGTGAGGGATCTAGCCCCATGCGGAATTTGAAGAGGCGGCTGTCAACTCCCAGACATGGGGCCGTCGATACAAATGATGGCACTTATCGACGTGAAATAAAACTCAGTCTCCCAAATCCATGATGCCAGTTTTTAGGAGGCATTTATCCCTACAATTGCAGCCAGAGTTCTAGTTGATGGCAGCTTGGGTCTGGGAAGGATCTTGATCCGTACGGAATTTCAGGAGGCAGCAGGGAGCAGAGTGCCTTAGGGCCGGGATACAGAAATTGTCCCTTTTCTCTGAGAAAGAGAACTCTGACCCCCACTTACTTGATGTCAGTTTAGAGGAGGGTTTTGGCCCTGCAAAGGCAGCCAGGGTCCTTGTCAGTGGCAGCTTGGGTCTGCGAGGGATCTTGATCCGTACGGAATTTCAGGCGGAAGCAGGGAGCACAGTGCCTTAGGGCCGGGACACAAAAAGTGTTCCTTTACTCTGAGAAAGAGAGCTCTGCCCCCCAGTTTCTTAATGTCAGTTTGGAGGAGGGTTTTGGCCATGCAAAGGCAGCCAGATTCCTTGTTGGTGGCAGCTTGGGTCTGCGAGGAATCTTAATCTGTGCGGAATTTTTGCAAGCGGCAGTCAACTCCCAGACATGGGGCTTTCGATACAAACAATGGCGCTTTTCCATGTGAAAGAAAACTTAGTCCCCCAGATCCATGATGCCAGTTTTTAGGAGGCATTTATCCCTACAATTGAAGCCAGAGTTCTCGTTGATGGCAGCTTGGGTCTGGGAAGGATCTTGATCCATGCGGCATTTCAGGTGGCGTGCGGGAGCACAGTGCCTTAGGGCCGGGACACAAAAAGTGTCCCTTTACACTGAGAAAGAGAGCTCTGCCCCCCAGTTTCTTAATGTCAGTTTGGAGGAGGGTTTTGGCCCTGCAAGGGCAGCCAGATTCCTTGTTGTTGGCAGCTTGGGTCTGCGAGGAATCTTAATCTGTGCGGAATTTCCGCAAGCGCCTGTCAGCTCCCAGACATGGGGCTTTCGATACAAACAATGGCGCTTTTCCATGTGAAAGAAAACTTAGTCCCCCAGATCCATGATGCCAGTTTTTAGGAGGCATTTATCCCTACAATTGCAGCCTGAGTTCTCGTTGATGGCAGCTTGGGTCTGGGAAGGATCTTGATCCATGCGGCATTTCAGGTGGCGTGCGGGAGCAGAGTCCCTTAGGGCTGAGACAGAAAATTGTCCCTTTTCTCTGAGAAAGAGAGCTCAGCCCCACAGTTTCTTGATGTCACTTTGGAGGAGGGGTTTGGCCCTGCAAGGGCAGCCAGGGTCCAAGTCGGTGGCAGCTTAGGTCTGCGAGAAATCTTGATCCATACGGAATTTCAGGAGGCAGCAGGGAGCACAGTGCCTTAGGGCCGGGACACAAAAAGTGTCCGTGTTCTCTGAGAAAGAGAACTCTGCCCCCCGGTTTCTTGATGTCAGTTTGGAGGAGGGTTTTGGCCCTGCAAGGGCAGCCAGGGTCCTTGTCGCTGGCAGCTTGGGTCTGTGAGGGATCTTGCTCCATGCGGAATTTGAAGAGGCGGCAGTCGACTACCAGACATGGGGCCTACGATACAAATGATGGCACTTTTCCACGTGAAAGAAAACTTAGGCCCCCAGATTCATGATGTCAGTTATGTGGAGGGTTTTAGCCCTACAATTGCAACCAGAGTCCTGGTTGATGGCAGCTTGCGTCAGCGAATAATCTTGATCCATACGGAATTTCAGGTGGTGTCCGGGAGTACAGTGCCTTAGGGCCGGGACACAAAAAGTGTCCCTTTTCTCTGAGAAAGAGAACTCTGCCCCCCAGTTCTTGATGTCAGTTTGGAGGAGGGTTTTGGCCCTGCAAGGGCAGCCAGGGTCCTTGTCAGTGGTAGCTTGGGTCTGTGAGGATCTTGATCCATGCAAAATTTGAAGAGGCGGCTGTGGACTCCCAAGATTTTGGGCCTTCAATACAAACAATGGCGCTTTTCCATGTGAAAGAAAACTCAGTCCCCCAGATCCATGATGCCAGTTTTTAGGAGGCATTTAGCCCTACAATTGCAGCCAGCGTTCTAGTTGACGGCAGCTTGCGTCTGCCAGTAATCTTGATCCATACGGAATTTCAGGTGGCGTCCCGGAGCACAGTGCCTTAGGGCCGGGACACAAAAAGTGTCCCTTTCCTCTGAGAAAGAGAACTCTGCCCCCCAGTTTCTTGATGTCAGTTTGGAGGAGGGTTTTGGCCCTGCAAGGGCAGCCAGGGTAATAATCGGTGGAAGCTTGGGTCTATGAGGGATCTTGCTCCATGCGGAATTTGCAGTGGCGGCAGTCGACTGCCAGACAGGGGGCCTACGATACAAAAGATGGCGCTTTTCCACGTGAAAGAAAACTAAATCCCCCAGATTCATGATGTCGGTTTGGTGGAGGGTTTTTGCCCTACAAATGCAACCAGAGTCCTGGTTGATGGCAGCTTGCGTCAGCGAATAATCTTGATCCATAGGGGATTTCAGGTGGCGTCCGGGAGCACAGTGCCTTAGGGCCACGACAAAAGAAGTGTCCCTTTTCTCTGAGAAAGAGAGCTCTGCCCCCCAGTTTCTTGATGTCAGTTTGGAGGAGGGTTTTGGCCCTGCAGGGGCAGTCAGTGTCCTTTTTGGTGGCAGCTTGGGTCTGCGAGGAATCTTAATATGTGCGGAATTTCCGCAAGCAGCAGTCAACTCCCAGACCTGGGGCCTCCCATAAAAACGATGGCGCTTTTCCATGTGAAAGAAAACTTAGTCCCCCAGATCCAGATGCCAGATTTAGCAGGCATTTAGCCCTACATTTGCAGCCAGAGTTCTAGTTGATGGCAGCTTGTGTGTGGGAAGGATCTTGATCCGTGTGGACTTTCAGGTGGGGTCCGGGAGCAGAGTGCCTTAGGGCCGGGACACAAAAAGTGTCCCTTTTCTCTGAGAAAGGGAACTCTGCCCCCCACTTTCTTGATGTCAGTTTGGAGGAGGGTTTCTTGATGTCAGTTTGGAGGAGGGTTTTGGCCCTGCAAGGGCAGCCAGGGCTCTTTATTGTGGCAGCTTGGGTCTGCGAGGAATCTTGATACACACGGAATATCACGAGGAGGCAGGGAGCACAGTGCCTTAGGGCCGGGACACAAAAAGTGTCCCTTTTCTCTGAGAAAGAGAACTCTGCCCCCCAGTTGCTTGATATCAGTTTGGAGGCGGGTTTTTGCCGTACAAGGGCAGCCAGAGTCCTTGTCGGTGGCAGATTGGGTGTGCGAGAAATATTAATCTGGGCGGAATTGCAGCATTAGGCAGTCAACTCCCAGATATGTTGCCTTCGATGCAAACAATGGAGCATTTCCATGTGAAAGAAAACTCATTCCCCCAGATGCATGATGCCAGTTTTTAGGAGGCATTTAGCCCTATAATTGCAGCCAGAATTCTAGTTGATGGCAGCTTGTGTGTTGGAAGCATCTTGATCCATGTGGCATTTCAGGTGACGTCCGGTAGCACAGTGCCCTAGGGCCGGGACACAAAAAGCGTCCCTTTTCTCTGAGAAAGAGAACTCTGCCCCCCAGTTTCTTGATGTCAGTTTGGAGGAGGGTTTTGGCCCTGCAAGGGCAGCCAGTGCCGAAGTCAGTGGAAGCTTGGGTCTGTGAGGGATCTTGCTCCATGCGGAATTTGAAGAGGCGGCAGTCGACTCCCTGTCAGGGGGCCTGCGATACAAATGATGGCACTTTTCCACGTGAAAGTAAACTTTGGCCCCCAGATTCATGATGTCGGTTTGGTGGAGGGTTTTAGCCCTACAAATGCAACCAGAGTCCTGGTTGATGGCAGATTGCGTCAGCGAAAAATCTTGATCCATACGGAAATTCAGGTGGCGTCCGCGAGCAGAGTGCCTTAAGGCCACGACAAAAGAATTGTCCTTTTCTCTGAGAAAGAGAGCTCTGCCCCCCACTTTCTTGATGTCAGTTTGGAGGCGGGTTTTGGCCCTGCATAGGCAGCCAGGGTCCTTGTTGGTTGCAGCTTGGCTCTGCGAGGAATCTTAATCTGTGCAGAATTTCAGCATGCGGCTGTCAACTCCCGGACATGGGGCATTCGATACAAACAATGGCGCTTTTCCATGTGAAAGAAAACCCAGACCCCCAGATGCATGATGCCAGTTTTTAGGAGGCATTCAGCCCTACAATTGCAGCCAGAGTTCTAGTTGATGGCAGCTTGGGTCTGGGAAGGATCTTGATCCCTGTAGCATTTCAGGTGGCGTCCGGGAGCACAGTGCCTAAGGGCCGGGACACAAAAAGTGTCCCTTTTCTCTGAGAAAGAGAACTCTGCCCCCCAGTTTCTTGATGTCAGTTTGGAGGAGGGTTTTGGCCCTGCAAGGGCAGCCAGGGTCCTTGTCGGTGGCAGCTTGGGTCTGTGAGGGATCTTGATCCATACGGAATTTCAGGAGGCATCTGGGAGCACAGTGCCTTAGGGCCGGACACAAAAAGTGTCCCTTTTCTCTGAGAAAGAGAACTCTGCCCCCCACTTTCTTG
>JAVTVJ010005365.1:0-12193 GCA_034509425.1 Eopsaltria australis | reverse complement strand
GCCTCCTCCCCACCAGCCAATCTCTGGGGCAGGTTTGAAAATCGGCAACAGGAAAAACTTGGAGAAATGATTTCAAAAGCAAATTTTCTCACCACCACGCCAGGTTGTCCTGGGATCGCTAACAATTACTGACTTTAAACAGATACACAATACATAAACAATACACACACATCCCAACTACACACTACACAACGAAAAGAACCACCTTTATACTACCTCCTGTGGGATCTTGGAACCATGGTGTCTCGACCTCAGGCCCGTGGCAGGGAATCTTTAGATTGCTGTTCAGAAAGAATTCCTTGCAGGATGTTTTCGGTCCAGAGGAAGGGTTTTACCAGTTCTCGTTCCCTTCTGGGTGGCCAAATAACTGTTGCCTTTTCCCCCAGGCTGGAAAAGAAACTCGAGATCATTTTTAGCAAGGAGGTAATATAAAAGGGGATCTTTATTTTGAAGGTCTTCAGGAGCAGTTATGGAAAGGTGTCCATAAAAGCCCAGCCCCTCCAGGGGTGAGTACATATTTATAGCTTTTAGGAAATTAGCATAATTAAGAGCACCAATAAGGAGAACAAGTGGCGATTCAATTCCCCCTCAGGTCCAGCCCCTTCCCTGGAGCCCCCCTCTCAGCCACTGGCTGCACTCTGCTTATGAAAATGTACCTCAGAGTTGTTCTTGGCCTTGGTTCCCAGGAAGAACTGAGATAGGACAGGGCCTTGCAACCCCCTGGGGCTTGGAGCTCTGGAATTTGTTTTTTCTTTCTGCTTAGGGAAAGGCTATGGAAAGGTACTGGAAAAACTAGCTATTAATATAGTAGGCTACAGAGCCACCAAAAATATGTGCAGAGAGTACAGAGACCATATAAAAGAAAAAAGGCAGAAACCAAACGGCATCACCGGGAGCACAGTGCCTTAGGGCCGGGACACAAAAAGTGTCCCTTTTCTCTGAGAAAGAGAACTCTGCCCCCCAGTTTTCTGACATCAGATTGGGGGAGGGTTTTGGCCCTGCAAGGGCAGCCAGGTCCTTGTCGGTGGCAGCTTGGGTTCTTGCGAGGAATCTTAATCCATGGCGAATCAGCATGCGGCTGTCAACTCCCAGATATGGTGCCTTCGATGTCAAACAATGGCGCATTTCCATGTGAACGAAGGGAAACCTCAGTTCCCCCAGATGCATGATGCCAGTTTTTTAGGAGGCATTTAGCCCCTAACAATTGCAGCCAGAGTTCTAGTTGATGGCAGCTTGGGTCTGTGAAGGATCTTCATCCATACGGAATTTCTGGAGGCATCCGGGAGCAGAGTGCCTTAGGGCCGGGACACAAAAAGTGTCTCCCTTTTCTCTGAGAAAGAGAACTCTGCCCCCCACTTTCTTGATGTCAGTTTGGAGGAGGGTTTTGGCCCTGCAAGGGCAGCCAGGGTCCTTTTTGGTGGCAGCTTGGGTCTGCGAGGGATCTTGCTCCATGCGGAATTGAAGAGGGGGGCCGGCAGTCGACTCCCAGACATGGGGCCTACGATACAAATGATGGCACTTTTCCACGTGAAAGAAAACTTAGGCCCCCAGATTCATGATGTGTCGGTATGGTGAGGTTTGGCCCTACAAATGCAACCAGAGTCCTGCGTCGTGGCATCTTGCGCGTCAGCGAATAATCTGATCCAGACGTCGAATTTCAGGTGCTCCAGGAGCAGAGTGCCTTAGGGCCAGGACACAAAAAAGGTCCCTTTTTCTCTGAGAAAGAGAACTCTGCCCCAGTTTCGTGCATGGGTCAGTTTGGAGGAGGGTTTGGCCCTGCAAGGGCAGCAGGGTCCCTGTTGGTGGCAGCTTGGGTCTGCGAGGAATCTTGGATCCATGCGGAATACAGGAGGAAGCAGGGAGCAGAGTGCCTTAGGGCCGGGACACAAAAAGTGTCCCTTTTCTCTGAGAAAGAGAACTCTGCCCCCCAGTTTCTTGATGTCAGTTTGGAGGAGGGTTTTGGCCCTGCAAGGGCAGCCAGCGTCCTTGTTGGTGGCTGCTTGGGTCTGCGAGGAATCTTAATCCATGCGGAATTTCAGCATGCGGCTGTCAACTCCCAGATATGTGGCCTTCGATTCAAACAATGGCGCTTTTCCATGTGAAAGAAAACTCAGTCCCCCAGATGCATGATGCCAGTTTTTTAGGAGGCATTTAGCCCTACAATTGCAGCCAGAGTTCTAGTTGATGGCAGCTTGGGTCTGGGAAGGATCTTGATCCATGCGGCATTTCAGGTGGCGTCCGGTGTTGCCTTTTCCCCCAGCCTGGAAAAGAAACTCGAGATCATTTTAGCAAGGAGGTAATATAAAAGGGGATCTTTATTTTGAAGGTCTTCAGGAGCAGTTATGGAAAGGTGTCCATAAAAGCCCAGCCCCTCCAGGGGTGAGTACATATTTATAGCTTTTAGGAAATTAGCATAATTGATTAAGAGCACCAATAAGGAGAACAAGTGGCGATTCAATTCCCCCTCAGGTCCAGCCCCTTCCCTGGAGCCCCCCTCTCAGCACTGGCTGCACTCTGCTTATGAAAATGTACCTCAGAGTTGTTCTCGGCCTTGGTTCCCAGGAAGAACTGAGATAGGACAGGGCCTTGCAACCCCCTGGGGCTTGGAGCTCTGGAATTTGTTTTGTCTTTCTGCTTAGGGAAAGGCTATGGAAAGGTACTGGAAAAACTAGCTATTAATATAGTAGGCTACAGAGCCACAAAAATATGGGCAGAGAGTACAGAGAACATATAAAAGAAAAAAGGCAGAAACCAAACGGCATCATTCCCCCCTTTTTTAGAGACTAACAAGACTCTGTCTTGTCTAGTCTCTACTCTGCATTCAACCATACCTCTGGTTTATACAACTGGCTATCCCACTAGTTGTTACACAGATGCTAATTATAACTACAGTTACTATGAACATTTCTTTTATCTAGGTTCAGTTTGGTAACCATGAAGTGAGTGTACTGAAGATATTCAAGGTTCAGTAAGCTCTTTGAGAGTTACTTGGTGTAGAATTTGAGTTTGCTTTCAAATTTCAACCAAATTTCTAAAAAAATTTTTCATTCAGATTTGCATAAGAACAACAACTAGTGTTAATGATTTTGTGGCTAGTAGGAAATTAAGAGCTATTTTGTTTTGTCAACAGCCTTTAATATGATTAAACATTACATTTGGAATCACAGCTCCATGGGCACAGGCCCAATCTTTATCTTGGGGCAAAACTTACCAGGCCAGATTCTCAACTTTGACAAGTTGTCCTTATGAAGAGCTTTTGGATACATTTTGGACTAGAGTTACATGCAAATTTTAGGACCAAATTTGAATCACGGTTACCAACTGTACAGATAAGAGGTACAAAAGAACAGTTTAAATCATATCATCTCAATTTGTATCAGTCTCTGTTTTCTGGCTGTCTATGGAGCAGACGTCTTCTTAACTCTGGAGCAGTGAATTCAAGGCTCTCTGCCAGCAGCTTTGGATTTGGTGAGGGTAGTCAGGACTTGGAATGACTCTTTTGACTTAGCTCGTAAGATTACTGTCCCTTCATTCAACATAGACTCAGTCTCTAGGCTTGAATAGTTGCTAGTCTTCCTTCCTTCTAGATGACTTTGCTCAGTTCTAGATCTTTCATTGATATAATCAGTTCAGCTTTTTGTGATGGTACATTTGATGGTAACACTTTTCTCATGGTTACCTGGTTCGTGGTTGTTACTGCATAACCTGTCTTTTGTTTGCCATCTCGCATGAAGCTGCTCTCATCTGCATACAGCTCCCAGGCTGGCACATCTTTCAGGTCTGCTCTGCTGGAATAGGCTTCTTCCATGGTCTGCAAACAGTCAGACTTAAATACATTATCAGTTAGTGCTGGGAACAGACATACTAGGATTGACAGCAAACGTTTTCAGAATAACATTATCCAGTTTCAGTAGCATGGCATAGGGTCCATGTCTTCTATGTTCACAGAACAAACTTACAGTGGGTTGCATGCAACTGTTGGATGTATCAATTCTTGGCTGCTGGTTGGATGCAGCAATTTTCAGTTGCTGACTGCCCTAGTTCTCCAGTTTCAGGATTATTTTACATAATAGTAAAGAGTCCTTGGTCTTTTTTACTCACAAGGATACAGGAGAAGGTCTTTTACAAATTTAACTCAGTAAACCATTCTAAGATATTTGTTAACACAGGACTCTGCTTACTTATAGCATGGTTTAAGGGAGCCTAAAAACGGCTTCTTGTTCTTTGGGCTCGGTGTTTCCCTTTTGAGTGCTTACCAGAGCAGACAAAGAGCGCTCGCTGCCCTCGCACGGCCGGGGACGGGCGCGGCATGCGGGCACCCCCGCCCAGGGGCACCCCCGGCTCGCCCGCGCTCGGCCCGTGCTGCTGCTCACAGCGGCTCTCGGGTGTCCTTAAAACAAGCTCGTTACTGTGGAAAGTGCGATAGGGCCGTTCCTGCTCTTAGATCTCACACTCCCGGCCCGCTCTGGGCCGGTGCGGGCGGGGCCCAGGAGCAGCGAGTGAGCCGGGCCGTGGCCGCGCAGCGGCGGCCCCGCCTCCGCCAGAGCAGGGCCGAAGCAGCGCAGCGGCAGCCCCGGTCCCGGTTCGCTTCCTGGGACCGCTCCCCCGCGCATCCCCCGGCCGTGACCAGGGCAATGGCAGGAATCACCTCCGCCCCTCTCAGAGCGGCTGGTGCCCCGCTTCTGTCACGGGGGAGTGACCGCCCTGCTCGCGGAGCCGTCCCGGAAGTCCGGGAGTCGCCCTTGCCTTAAAATCTTGGAAAAACTTTTTACAGATGGAACATAGAAAGTGGGGGCTTCTCCCCCTTCCCTTACAATGGTGCGAACCGAGCTTTCTCGGCCGTTCCACAAAACTTGCTGGAAGCGAGGATCTCTCCCTCGCCTCCCACTAAGGAGCAGGCTGGACACCCAGCCTCTCCACAGACCTGTAGGAAGCGAGGATTTCTCACTCGCCTCCCACCAAGGAGCAGGCTGGGCACCCAGCCGCTCCACAAACCTGTAGGAAGTGGGAATCTCTCCCCAGCTTCCCACCAAGGAGCAGGCTGGGCACCCAGCCGCTCCACAAACCTGTAGGAAGTGGGAATCTCTCCCCAGCCTCCCACCAAGGAGCAGGCTGGACACCCAGCCGCTCCACAAACCTGTAGGAAGTGGGAATCTCTCCCCAGCCTCCCACCAAGGAGCAGGCTGGACACCCAGCCGCTCCACAAACCTGTAGGAAGCGGGGCCCATCCCCCACCTCCTACCAAGAAGCAGACCAGGCCTCCCCCGGCCGCTCCATGCCCAGATGTCTCCAGGCCAGCTTTCAATTCAAAACTCGCATGTGCTAAACATGAAATAAACTTTCGCACTGTGATTTGCTTTTCTCTACCAGTGAACAATCTCAGCCGAGATCACACACCCGCCTCCTCCCCACCAGCCGATCTCTGGGGCAGGTTGGAAAATCGGCAACAGGAAAAACTTGGAGAAATGATTTCAAAAGCAAATTTTCTCACCACCACGCCAGGTTGTCCTGGGATCGCTAACAATTACTGACTTTAAACAGATACACAATACATAAACAATACACACACATACAAACTACACACTACACAACGAAAAGAACCACCTTTATACTACCTCCTGTGGGATCTTGGAACCATGGTGTCTCGACCTCAGGCCCGTGGCAGGGAATTCTTTAGATTGCTGTCAGAAAGGAATTCCTTGCAGGATGTTTTCGGTCCAGAGGAAGGGTACCAGGTTCTCGTGTCCCTTCTGGGTGTGCCAAATAACTGTTGCCTTTTCCCCCAGCCTGGAAAAGAAACTCGAGATCATTTTAGCAAGGAGGTAATATAAAAGGGGATCTTTATTTTGAAGGTCTTCAGGAGCAGTTATGGAAAGGTGTCCATAAAAGCCCAGCCCCTCCAGGGGTGAGTACATATTTATAGCTTTTAGGAAATTAGCATAATTGATTAAGAGCACCAATAAGGAGAACAAGTGGCGATTCAATTCCCCCTCAGGTCCAGCCCCTTCCCTGGAGCCCCCCTCTCAGCACTGGCTGCACTCTGCTTATGAAAATGTACCTCCGAGTTGTTCTCAGCCTTGGTTCCCAGGAAGAACTGAGATAGGACAGGGCCTTGCAACCCCCTGGGGCTTGGAGCTCTGGAATTTGTTTTGTCTTTCTGCTTAGGGAAAGGCTATGGAAAGGTACTGGAAAAACTAGCTATTAATATAGTAGGCTACAGAGCCACAAAAATATGGGCAGAGAGTACAGAGAACATATAAAGAAAAAAGGCAGAAACCAAACGGCATCCCGGGGAGCACAGTGCCTTAGGGCCGGGACACAAAAAGTGTCCCTTTTCTCTGAGAAAGAGCTCTGCCCCCCAGTTTCTTGATGTCAGTTTGGAGGAGGGTTTTGGCCCTGCAAGGGCAGCCAGGGTCCTTGTTGGTGGCAGCTTGGGTCTGCGAGGAATCTTAATCCATGCGGGATTTCAGCATGCGGCTGTCAACTCCCAGATATGTGGCCTTCGATGCAAACAATGGCATTTCCATGTGAAAGAAAACTCAGTCCCCCAGATGCATGATGCCAGTTTTTAGGAGGCATTTAGCCCTACAATTGCAGCCAGAGTTCTAGTTGATGGCAGCTTGGGTCTGGGAAGGATCTTGATCCATGCGGCATTTCAGGTGGTGTCGGGGAGCAGAGTGCCTTAGGGCCAGGACACAAAAAGTGTCCCTTTTCTCTGAGAAAGATAGCTCTGCCCCCCAGTTTCTTGATGTCAGTTTGGAGGAGGGTTTTGGCCCTGCAAGGGCAGCCAGGGTCCTAGTCGGTGGCAGCTTGGGTCTGTGAGAGATCTTGCTCCATGCGGAATTTGAAGAGGCGGCAGTCGACTCCCAGACTGGGGGCCTACGATACAAATGATGGCACTTTTCCACGTGAAAGAAAACTTAGGCCCCCAGATTCATGATGTCGGTTTGGTGGAGGTTTTGGCCCTACAAATGCAACCAGAGTCCTGGTTGATGGCATCTTGCGTCAGCGAATAATCTTGATCCATACGGACTTTCAATTTGGCGTCCGGGGGCAGAGTGCCTTGGGGCCAGGACACAAAAGTGTCCCTTTTCTCTGAGAACTCCTGCCCCCAGTTTCTTGATGTCAGTTTGGAGGGTTTTGGCCCTGCAAGGCAGCCAGTGTCCCTAGTGCGGTGGCAGCTTGGGTCTCTGAGGGATCTTGCTCCATCTCGCGGAATTTGAAGAGGCGGCCGTGGAGCTCCCAGACATGGGGCCTACGACACAAGTGATGGCACTTTTCCACGTGAAAGAAAACTTAGGCCCC
This sequence comes from Eopsaltria australis, assembly GCA_034509425.1. Taxonomy (NCBI): domain Eukaryota; kingdom Metazoa; phylum Chordata; class Aves; order Passeriformes; family Petroicidae; genus Eopsaltria; species Eopsaltria australis. The sequence goes on along the minus strand of JAVTVJ010005365.1, from coordinate 4,888 downwards.
CAGATTCATGATGTCGGTTTGGTGGAGGGTTTTGGCCCTACAAATGCAACCAGAGTCCTGGTTGATGGCATCTTGCGCCAGCGAATAATCTTGATCCATACGGAATTTCAGGTGGCGTCCGGGAGCAGAGTGCCTTAGGGCGGGGCACAAAAAGTGTCCCTTTTCTCTGAGAAAGAGAACTCTGCCCCCCAGTTTAGTGATGTCAGTTTGGAGGAGGGTTTTGGCCCTGCAAGGGCAGCCAGGGTCCTTGTCTGTGGCAGCTTGGGTCTGCGATGAATCTTGTTCCATACAGAATTTCCAGGAGGCAGCAGGGAGCAGAGTGCCTTAGGGCCGGGACACAAAAAGTGTCCCTTTTCTCTGAGAAAGAGAACTCTGCCCCCCACTTTCTTGATGTCAGTTTGGAGGAGGGTTTTGGCCCTGCAAGGGCAGCCAGGGTCCTTGTTGGTGGCAGTTTGGGTCTGCGAGGAGTCTTAATCCATGCGGAATTTCAGCATGCTGCTGTCAACTCCCAGATATGTGGCCTTCGATTCAAACAATGGCGCTTTTCCATTTGAAAGAAAACTCAGTCCCCCAGATGCATGATGCCAGTTTTTAGGAGGCATTTAGCCCTACAATTGCAGCCAGAGTTCTAGCTGATGGCAGCTTAGGTCTGGGAAGGGATCTTGATCCATGTCACGGCATTTCAGGTGGTGTCCGGGAGCAGAGTGCCTTAGGGCCGGGACACAAAAAGTGTCCCTTTTCTCTGAGAAAGATAGCTCTGCCCCCAGTTTCTTGATGTCAGTTTGGAGGAGGGTTTTGGCCCTGCAAGGGCAGCCAGTGTCCTAGTCGATGGCAGCTTGGGTCTACGAGGGATCTTGCTCCATGCGGAATTTGAAGAGGCGGCAGTCGACTCCCAGACATGGGGCCTACGATACAAATGATGGCACTTTTCCACGTGAAAGAAAACTTAGGCCCCCAGATTCATGATGTCGGTTTGGTGGAGGTTTTGGCCCTACAAATGCAACCAGAGTCCTGGTTGATGGCATCTTGCGTCAGCGAATAATCTTGATCCATACGGAATTTCAGGTGGCGTCCGGGAGCAGAGTGCCTTAGGGCGGGGCACAAAGTGTCCCTTTTCTCTGAGAAAGAGAACTCTGCCCCCCAGTTTCGTGATGTCAGTTTGGAGGAGGGTTTTGGCCCTGCAAGGGCAGCCAGGGTCCTTGTTGGTGGCAGCTTGGGTCTGCGAGGAATCTTAATCCATGCGGAATTTCAGCATGCGGCTGTCTACTCCCGGATATGTGGCCTTCGATGCAAACAATGGCGTATTTCCATGTGAAAGAAAACTCAGTCCCCCAGATGCATGATGCCAGTTTTTAGGAGGCATTTAGCCCTACAATTGCAGCCAGAGTTCTAGTTGATGGCAGCTTTGGTCTGGGAAGGATCTTGATCCATACGGAATTTCAGGTGGGGTCCGGGAGCACAGTGCCTTCAGACCGGGACACAAAAAAGTGTCCCTTTCTCTGAGAAAGAGAACTCTGCCCCCCACTTTCTTGATGTCAGTTTGGAGGAGGGTTTTGGCCCTGCAAGGGCAGCCAGGGTCTTTGTCGGTGGCAGCTTGGGTCTGCGAGGGATCTTGCTCATTGCGGAATTTGAAGAGGCGGCAGACGACTCCCAGGCATGGGGCCCACAATACAAATGATGGCTCTTTTCCACGTGAAAGAAAACTTAGGCCCCCAGATTCATGATGTCGGTTTGGTGGAGGATTTTAGCCCTACAAATGCAACCAGAGTCCTGGTTGATGGCAGCTTGCGTCAGCGAATAATATTGATCCATACGGAAATTCAGCTGGCGTCCGGGAGCAGAGTGCCTTAGGGCCACGACAAAACAAGTGTCCTTTTCTCTGAGAAAGAGAGCTCTGCCCCCCAGTTTCTTGATGTCAGTTTGGAGGAGGGTTTTGGCCCTGCAAGGGCAGCCAGGGTCCTTCTAGGTGGCACCTTGGGTCTGCGAGAAATCTTGATCCATACGAAATTCAGGAGGCAGGAGGGAGCACAGTGCCTTAAGGCCGGGACACAAAAAGTGTCCCTTTTCTCTGAGAAAGAGAACTCTGCCCCCCAGTTTCTTGATGTCAGTTTGGAGGAGGGTTTTGGCCCTGCAAGGGCAGCCAGGGTCCTTGTCGGTGGCAGCTTGGGTCTGCGAGGAATCTTAATCCATGCGGAATTTCAGCATGCGGCTGTCAACTCCCAGTCATGTGGGCTTCGATACAAACAATGGCGCTTTTCCATGTGAAAGAAAACTCAGTCCCCCAGATCCATGATTCCAGTTTTTAGGAGGCATTTAGCCCTACAATTGCAGCCAGAGTTCTAGTTGATGGCAGCTTGGGTCTGGGAAGGATCTTGATCCATGCGGCATTTTAGGTGGCGTCCGGGAGCAGAGTGCTTTAGGGCCGGGACACAAAAAGTGTCCCTTTTCTCTGAGAAAGAGAACTCTGCCCCCCAGTTTCTTGATGTCAGTTTGGAGGAGGGTTTTGGCCCTGCAAGGGCAGTCAGTGTCCTTGTTGGCGGCAGCTTGGGTCTGCGAGGAATCTTAATCCATACGGAATTTCATGGAGGCAGCAGGGAGCACAGTTGCCTTAAAAGCCAAGCAAACAAAAAGTGTCCCTTTTCTCTGAGAAAGAGAACTCTGCCCCCAGTTTTCTTGATGTCAGTTTGGAGGAGGGTTTTGGCCCTGCAAGGGCAGCCAGGGTCCTTGTCGGTGGCAGCTTGGGTCTGTGAGGGATCTTGCTCCATGCGGAATTTGAAGAGGCGGCAGTCGACTCCCAGACAGTGGGCCTACGATACAAATGATGGCACTTTTCCACGTGAAAGAAAACTTAGGCCCCAGATTCATGATGTCGGTTTGGTGGAGGGTTTTAGCCCTACAAATGCAACCAGAGTCCTGGTTGATGGCAGCTTGCGTCAGCGAATAATCTTGATCCATACGGAAATTCAGGTGGCGTCCGGGAGCAGAGTGCCTTAGGGCCACGACAAAAGAAGCGTCCCTTTCTCTGAGAAAGAGAGCTCTGACCCCCAGTTTCTTGATGTCAGTTTGGAGAAGGGTTTTGGCCCTGCAAGGGCAGCCAGGGCTCTTATTTTGGTACCTTGGGTCTGCGAGGAATCTTGATCCATACCAATTTTCAGGATGCAGCAGGGAGCAGAGTGCCTCAGGTCCAGGACACAAAAAGTTCCTTTTCTCTGAGAAAGAGAACTCTGTTCCCCAGTTTCTTGATGTCAGTTTGGAGGAGGGTTTTGGCCCTGCAAGGGCAGCCAGGGTCCTTCTCGGTGGCTGCTTGGGTCTGCGAGGAATCTTTATCCATGCGGAATTTCAGCATGCGTGAGTAAACTCCCAGACATAGGGCCTTCGATACAAACAATTGCGCTTTTTCGCGTGAAAGAAAACGCACTGCCCCAGAACCATGACGCCAGATTTTAGGAGGCATTTAGCCCTACAATTTCAGCCAGAGTTCTAGTTGATGGCAGCCTGTGTCTGGAAAGGATCTTGATCCGTGTGGTATTTCAGGTGGCATCCGGGAGAACAGTGCCTTCGGGCCGGGATACAAAAAGTGTCCCTTTTCTCTGAGAAAGAGAACTCTGCCCCCCAGTTTCTTGATGTCAGTTTGGAGGAGGGTTTCGGCCCTGCAAGGGCAGCCAGGGTCATTGTCGGAGGCAGCTTGGGTCTGCGAGGAATCTTGATCCATACGGAATTTCAGGAGGCAGCAGGGAGCAAAATGCCTTAGGGCCGGGACACAAAAAGTGTCCCTTTTGTCTGAGAATGAGAAGTCTCGCCCCCAGTTTCTTGATGTCAGTTTGGAGGAGGGTTTTGGCCCTGCAAGGGCAGTCAGTGTCCCTTTTGGTGGCAGCTTGGGTCTGCGAGGAATCTTAGTCTGTGCGGAATTTCCTCAAGCGGATGTCAACTCCCAGACATGGGGCCTCCGATACAAACGATGTCGCTTTCCCATGTGAAAGAAAACTCAGTCCCCCAGATCCATGATGCCAGTTTTTAGGAGGCATTTAGCCCTACAATTGCAGCCAGAGTTCTAGTTGATGGCAGCTTGGGTGTGGGAAGGATCTTGATCCGTGCGGCATTTCAGGTGGCGTCCGGGAGCACAGTGCCTTCGGGCCGGGACACAAAAAGTGCTCCCTTTTCTCTGAGAAAGAGAACTCTGCCCCCCAGTTTCTTGATGTCAGTTTGGAGGAGGGTTTTGGCCCTGCAAGGGCAGCCAGGGTCCTTGTTGTTGCCAGCTTGGGTCTGCTAGGAATCTTAATCCATGCGGAATTTCAGGAGGCAGCAGGGAGCACAGTGCCTTAGGGCCGAGAGACACAAAAAGTGGTCCCTTTTCCTCTGAGAAAGAGGAACTCTGCCCCCCAGTTTCTTGATGTCAGTTTGGAGGAGGGTTTTGACCCTGCTAAGGGCAGCCATGGTCCTCTTGGGTGGCAGCTTGGCGTCTGCGAGGAATCTTTAATCTGTGCGGAATTTCCTGCCAAGCAGCATTCACTCCCAGACATGGGGTCTTCGATACAAACAATGACGCTTTTCCACGTGAAAAAAACCTCAGTCCCCCAGATCCATGATGCCAGTTTTTAGGAGGCATTTAGCCCTACAATTGCAGCCAGAGTTCTAGTTGATGGCAGCTTGGGTCTGGGAAGGATCTTGATCCGGGCAGCATTTCAGGTGGCGTCCGGGAGCACAGTGCCTTCGGGCCGGGACACAAATAGTGTCCCTTATCTCTGAGAAAGAGAAAACTCTGCCCCCCAGTTTCTTGATGTCAGTATGGAGGAGGGTTTTGGCCCTGCAAGGGCAGCCAGGGTCCTAGTCGGTGGCAGCTTGGGTCTGTGAGGGATCTTGCTCCATGCGGAATTTGAAGAGGCAGCAG